>JAVSCE010018672.1:0-137991 GCA_032199065.1 Smutsia gigantea | reverse complement strand
CAGTCATTACTACTTCAAAAATTATTTAAAAAATGGCTCTGGAAACAATTTTGTAACAAATTCCTGTGTTGACAGATAGTAACTGTACTAGAGGGGGTGAGGATTTAACAGTGCGGGTAATTGTCAAACCACTGTGTTGCATACTTGAAACCAATATAAGATTGTATATCAATGATTCTTCAATTAAAAAAAAAATGGCTCTAGACTTCACCCGAACCCCTTGGTTAGTTCTCTAGCCCCTGTGACACTTGTTACTCTCACCCCCTATTACATCCTCTGGCTATTTTCTCAGAACTGGAAAGCATTCCTGACCTGACTCACGAATCCTGCATTTTATAAGGGGCCTCTTCTATGAACTGTTAGTTTTTTAATTCTACTTAATGCCTTTAGAAACATATATCTCCTTTTGGACTACAAAATGCTCTTGGTAAAACAATAAGGTTTGAACTCATTCTTAACAAAAATCTAAAAGTTAACCAAAAGAAAGGTATGTAAAGGTGTGACTAGAGTCACAAGAGGGACAAATTTTAAATAAATATCCCACAACATTTGAATGTCATGCTATTCAAAAGAAACAAGCTGAGCGGTTATGAACCCATTGCAATGGGACTGGAAGCAGCTCTCAAAGCATCGTGAAACTTCTCTGTCGGCACTGCTGTCAGACGACTTTAGGCACTACACGCTGTCCTCCAGTCCTAACCAATTTTACAATCGAAAGTTACACTCCCTGACTTAATCAACAAATCTAGTTTCCTAACTTGGCTTCAAACAACTTCTTGTCATTTTCTCAAAGCAAAAGCAAACATCCAAACAAAAAAACACCATTAATGGATGACATTTTTTGCCAAAAATAATCAAAAGAGAGAGCCATAGGCTTGGAAGAAATTGTTATGTCTTATAATGAACTTTGTAAACAGCTTTTAAAGATAATCTTAAGAAGACAATAGTTATTAGATATATAAGCTCTGTTTGTTAAAAAAGTCACCTAACTTTATTTTGAAGCCTATGTTAACTGGTCAACATGTGAACAAAGTAATAGATCACACAATAAGATACAGGAAATAGGTGTCACACAGAAATCATAAATTGGTAGACTAAAAATAAACCATTAAAAAATAGACTGATATGTACTAAAAAAAGGGAACTTGCCAATCAGATTACTAATGTCCTATCTTTCTGTTAATATACGTAAGTGGGTACTTTAGGCATCTTACTTTTGAGTCTGTATAGGCAGAAAGCAAGCTTTTGTTCAGGTTTGTAAAAATTAAATTATTATTAATTCATAAAATTAATTATTTCCCCATATTTTGGCATCAGAGCAAACTTTTAAGAAGTTATAGTTAAAGACAACAAAGAAAAATAGAGATTTCCAGTGCCAGATGTCTGGGAAGATCCCATTTGGATTTGAGCTACTTAAATTTGCAATCATGTATTTATACATCTAACAGATCTTCTGTTTCCCCCAGAATCAGAAAATTAACCAGCTTTGTAGCATCTTCCTTGATCTGCCACCCGTGCCCCGAGGATTAGAGACTCCACCTGAGCTTGTTTTACAAGCATAACAGAAAAAATTAATCTCTACTGGCAGGGCTCCCACTGGGATACTGATGAATAATGATATCCCTCTTTTGCTGCCCTCTCAGTCCACTAGAAAAGCCACTCTAACCCGGCAACGTGGAGACGGCTGAAACCATTCCAGCTGTGGATTAGCAGGCAGTCAAGCATCCATCTGCTCTGTGTGAATCAAGTGAAAGCAAACATGCATTCTTATGGCGAAAGTCATACTCAAACCCCCCAGCATCTTATATAAATGTATATATATGTATGTCTGTATGTTTTCCAGCTTACAATTCAACAGGATAAGAGCATGTCTTAGAAATTTGGTTATGTCAGAAAGTTGTACAGATAGGTATAGATATATCTACACATCTCTGTATATCCATCCATCTATCCATCCATCCAATAATACGCAACCATATACTGTAGGCTAAATTAACCCAATTTCTCAATTTATTTTGTATTTTCTTGGTACTTCAAACATTGGAAAACAAAATACACGTTGAGAGGTTAAAAAGAATAGTTCTTTTTTTAAATTGAAGTATAAATGACATACAATAATCTATTAGTTTCAGATGTACATCGTAGTGATCTGATATTTTTCATACATTGCAAAATGATCCCCACCGTAAGTCTTGTTACCATTTGGCACCATACAAAGTTATTACAATATTATTGACCATATTCCCTATGCTGTGTATTGCATTCTCATGACTTGTTTATTTTATATCTGGAAATTTGTACCTCTTAATCTCCTTCACCTGTTTTGCCCACCTACCAATACCTCCCCACTCTGGTAAAAAACAATTCGTTTCTTGTATCTATGAGTTTGTTTCTGTTTTGTTTTGTTTTTTAGATTCAACATATAAATGAAATCATACGGTATTTTTCTTTTTCTTTCTGACTTATTTAACTTAGCCTAATACTCTCTAGATTCATCCATGCTGTCACAAATAGCAAGAAAACTTCAACTCCTAAGTTTGGTCCACAAAGGGCTCATTAACTCAAAATTAAACTTCTAGAGTGAAATATGAGATTACATTAGGCATATACACACTCCCGGACTCAGATGAAGCACCCAGCTACTTGCTTCAAAGAGTTAAGGCTGTTGAATCGGTTTCTAGTCATTGGTTACACCGAGGAACTGTGCTTTTCATTTCACTTGGCTTTATTTTACTGACACATCGATGTAGTGGATATCTGTGGACGACTGCCTTCTCCAAAAAGGAGAGAACCCCTGCTTTTGGTCTACAAATAGCAAACTGAGTCTATCAGGACTCGATCAGCTCTTCCTAATGAGCTCTCTAGCACCTTATTATGCCCGTAATGTAATGATGACTGATGTTTATGACAGCTTCAGGATTCTAAAAGATCTTTATGGATCTTCTGAATCCTCAAAGAAAAAAATTTTCAGCACAGTTCTAAGAGTATTTTAGAACATTTAAGTCCTTTAAATTCTGAAATCCATATGTAATATGTACTTAGACATTTTATTAAGAAAAATATCTTAAGTAATCATCCCATACTTCCAGCCCATAAATTAGTAATAATAATCATCATCATCGTAATAATAATAAAGCCGGCTCTGCTGTTTAAGTTCTAGTCTGGTATTAAGCACATCACTTTGATGTGGGTCCCAAGTGGAAATTTATTCATTTTTCCTTTTTTTTCTGATTTTAGTTTTACTCACTGATTATTCTGATGTCTTACTGATTCTTTCCTCTCTTCTTTCCCTCCTTCACTAATTAAAAAAGTAAAAATAGTTCAAGGTTCTGACCCTTTCCGTGCTTCCAGCTCAGTCACTGGTTCTGCAGGGCCATTTATTTGTTCATCTGTCAGTAGATGACACCTGTTTGGCATTTGTCTTACAAATTTGCTGACACTGTTTAATAAATAACAGAAAATACCTACAAAGATGGTATACAGGGCCTAATCAAATAAGTTGAAACAAATATATATAAAAATTCTCCACTGCCAAAGGAAATACTTTAAAACTGAGATTTTAGTGTGTCTGCCAACTGCCAACTGCATTGTTCTTCTGAATTATATACAAGCTAGTGAAAAGAACGTAAGAACATGTACGATTTTATGTATATGAGGAGGATGACATTTGGAAATCCCTCTTATATTCCAGTTTTTTCTTTTTTTAAGCAAAGAGAGTTCTAACTTTCTGACAATCAAATTTCTGAGACACGCTTATATTCTACTGGATTGTCAGCTGGAAAACATTGTTTGTAAAATAAATGGAGTTCTTTTTTAGAATGTAATGTAAAATAAAATGCAGATGGTGTGAACAATACTACTGTGATGAAGAACATATCTATGTATTTCACTTAGTCGTAACAATAGGAATTTTCAGAATACATTTAAGTATGAGAATAAGGCACATTCATTTCTTTGGGTTGAGAAATCAAAAGATATTCAGCTTGTAATGCATCACTGGAGAGGAAATTCCTCTAGGCTTCTGCCATATGTGTAATGTAAATGGCTCAGCATAAAAGTATTCATTTTAATTCTTCTTATGGTGAGAAGAATACAGTTTGCTAAGAATTTTTAATCATTGGTTTAGATCTTTTTCTTGAAAGAGCTTTTCAAAACTATTCAGTTACTTAGTAAGTGATCCTCCCTCATCTGACAAGGCAAGCATAAATATCTCAATATTAGAATGTGTGCCCACATAGGGCAATGTGAAACCAAACCCAAACAAAAAACCCTTTTGCTACTGATCCTCTTTCAGAATCTTAAATTCATGTTTAAGCAATTACAAATTACTTATCCTTAAAGAGATATTGGTCTTTTTAGAAAAGTTTTCCAGTTTTATTTATTTTTTGTTACTATAAGTAATACTGTGATGAACATCTGTGTACCTACACCTTGACAACATATTTTCCTTAGGACAGATTCCTAGAAATGGAACTGTAACACCAGGGAACAGAACATTTTTTAAGTTTTTTTTTTTAAGTTTGATAGATATGATCAAATTTCTTCCTAGAAAGAGTGTGTCAATGAAGACACTGTTCAGCAGTGTTAGGAATGTCACAACTCACAGCATCCTCACCATTAATGAGTAGTATCCTTTCTGAATTTCTAACAATTTAATAGGCTAAAAAGATTGTGATTTTTTTGTTTCAGTGAATATTTCCTTAGTCACTGAGAAGACTGAGTTTTTTTGTTTATATTTTTAAAAAGTGAACTTTCTCAATACCTTAATAAAAAATTAATTAAAAATTTTTAAAAAGTGAACTTTCTTTTCTGTAAGTTGTTCTTTAATGTCTTCTTTTCCTTTCATCACTGGAGCTAAGGGCTTGTTTTTTAAATCTTTTTTTTTATTAAAAAATGCATATATATTGCCCTTTGTCCATCATAATTATGACAAATATTAATGCTTTTATAATTTTATATATTGAGACATGCATGTATTTAATATTTTTATTTGAGCAAATCCATCCATTTACTTTTGAAATTTCTTCAATACCTTTATGCTTGTTTTTGTTTGTTTCTTCCCCTCTCCCTCTTTGAAGTTTTAACATTATACTTGGCTTTCATCCTTAACCTGACTGTAATTTATTCTGGTATATGCTATAAAATTAGAATTTAACTTGAATATTTTCCCAAAAATGTTATACAACACACCCAGTAATACTTGTTCAATAAACCATCCTTCAGCTAATGATTTTATGTTTTCTTTTTATTTGGTTAGCTCTTCTCGCAGGTAAGTGAGATGGGTCTTGCCCAACGTGTGAAAACTGTCCTAGCTGAGGTGGAGACAGAGGCATTCTTGATATATGAACAGCATGAGCTCCATGGAGCAGCAAAACCAAAGGGGAAGAACAGTTGAAGACAGAGGCTATTCCCACTGCAGCCTATGCCGCAGCCAGACTCAGAACACGTTATGGCATGCTAAGGAATCTGAATTTATCTTGTAAGGTTTTCTTGAATAGAAGAGGAAAATAGTATTTGTCCTATGTAGATATGATTTATACAAATTGTAATACATCAATTATTAGTACTTTTTATTACTTAAAACTAGCAATAACAGATATGAGTGACTACCATATATAATGGGTAATGTACTGAGGCTTGACACACAGTATTTTATTTAATCTCCCCCTTTTATTTTATAGAGGAGCATGGAGCTTGGAGAGGTCTGGTGACTAACCCAAGGTCACAAAGTCAGAAAGTGGTGGAGTCATGTCTGCGTGACTCCAAAGCCTATAACTAGATTTTTGGCATGCTCCAGACATGTTGGTACACTTATGCTTTCCAAATAGTTAATATCAAACTATAATTACTTCTTAGACATAGAGATCTTCCCTTCTTAAAGGCAGGGACATATCTTAATTATCATTGTTCTCTTTCACCTAACACAATAGATGCTAAATAAATAGTTGCTGGATTGTCAAAGATGGTTATCTGCAGGATAGTAATAGGAGAATAAGAGAAAATGTAGGACAAACAAGAAAGGTAACTAGTAAGGGAGGCAGAGAAGAAACTGCAGTAGAGGAAGAAAGAGATTAGAAAAGTATAGAATAATAGAAAGATTGGACATTTATTTCCTCATTAGAAATTAAAATGAAATAATGCTTTGCCTACCTGTGTATCAAAAATGCTGATTTTTGAAAATCTGCATTTTGCAAATACCTAGACTTTAATTTTGGCTTTCCCTCCCCAAGTATCATATTAAATAATGTAATATTTGCCTAATTATTGAGGTAGAGAAACTACTAAATATCATAGCTCAGTTTAGAGCTGGCATTACTAGCGAACTAAATCACACCGACCAGAGCTTTAACTGCAATTAAATGAAGAGAGTTTTTCCAAATGAGTATATGTCTAATAAAATTACCAATTTGATTTGCCTGATTTTTCTCTCAGCTAAGTTCCCAATGGCTTCCTGGCTGTTGCACAGCTTTCTGTTTAGTCCCCAAAGAAAGAACATTTCTCTTACCAACATAGCTTCCTCATAGATTTCAAGCCCAAGTTCTTAATTCAAAGAAGTGCTAATCCATTTGCAAAGCATCTTAGTGAAGGAGTAATCACCCAGCCATAATCACTATTACAAATCATAATTACTTCATGATTTCTTCTAATTACTGAGTGGTTTTTAGCAACTATAAATAGATGAGCGCTCTCAGGAGCACAGACATGGGTCTGGAAGCCAGGGTAATGTCTCATTAACGAATCACAGTGCTTTTTTAGTTGGAGGTAGGATGATGTGGCAGTGGGGAATCGTTACTTTACAGACTTTGTCCCTCCTCCATGGTACACTAAAACCCAGAGCCACAGTGTCTAGTAAAATATTAACCTGAGGAGAAAGGAGAAGCAACAAGGGAGTAGGGGCAGAGCAACCTACGAGAGAAAACTCCGAAAATGACACTGAGAACAAGGATACCAGATTCTCGCAAATGAAGTTACCGCGTGTTCTTAAAAACACGCAAACAAAATAAAATAGTACTTACTAAAGGATACATGCCAGGGGAAGGGCAAAGCTGTACTTGGATCGTAAGGGAAGCAACACTCTGTACTCTTTATTCTTCCAAATAGTACTAATGAGTTTTTTAGTGAGTTCAATAAGGCCATACCTTCTAGAGAATAAGTGTTCTGAACCCCTGAAAAGTGTAAGGTGTCTAGAGTAAGGCAGTTCTGAATGCAAAACAAAAGCAAAACACAAATAATAAACCTAAATTAAAATGAACACAAGACAAAAATATCTACCTAGATCAGTCAGGAGATATGTCTGAACACATATGTTTCACTTTATTTGACCTTGACTGCACATTTTTTAATGAATGAAGAAAACTGAGACCTGGAGAGATTAAATGACTTGCCACTTACACAAATAAGTTAAAATGCCCATGTTGAGATCTTAACCCATGTTTCCTAAATGCAAATATCACATGCATTCCAGCACACTAGAGGCCCCCACCTCAGTCTATTAGCAGCTTTTGCCCACATTTACAGGCCTCTCCCCACCTCCTCCGCTGCAGCGGATGATCTTGCTTTCTGGCTTATAAAATAATTAAAGCAAACGGGGATTTCCTCACTATTCTATCACTTGATACCAACCTCCTTGCATCCATAGCCCAATAATCTGTCTGTTCCGATGTTACAATGGATAAATTGTCTCTGCTTCTACCTATAGCCATTTTCCCATTTATGCATTGATTCCTATTTCCCTTTTTTTTTCTTAAGGACTTTGCCCTTCCTGTATCATTTTGTCTCTTTTTATAGGATCATTTCTATCAGCATACAAATATGCTATAACATCTTAAAGAAAAAAAAAATGAAACTGGTTTCATACCATCCCTGGCTCTTTAGCTGTATTTGCCTTCTCGACTTCCTTAAGTCTCATTCTGTCTTGAGCCCTCTCCAATAAGACTTTTGTCTGCTACCACTCCACTGAAATTACTCATCGAAGACATTTAGAATCTCCACCGTATCAAGTTGAATAGTTGATCTCAGCTAAACTTCAATCAACAGAAATAGGCTGTAACTCAGTTAATCAATCGCCACCCCCTTCTTAACATACTTCTTCCCCTTTGGCTTCAGGACAGTGCCCTCCCCCGAAAGTTTTCCTTCTCACTTACTGTCCCTCACTCTTGGTTTTCTTTGCTGACCACCTTCTTCCCCTCTCCCTAACCTCAACATGCTAGACTCAATCTTCAGACTTCTTGTCAGGATGTACTGCCTGGCTGATCTCAACCAGCCTCATCACTTTTAAATTTTGAATGCCACCCACAGGTTGTCACCAGTCCCCTGGAACAAACACAGGCCCTGCTCTTCACCCACTCTTCTTCATTTCAATAAATGCTTTTATCTCTCACATAAGTGTTCAGGCCAAACACCTAGGCATCATCTTTATTTCCTCCATTTACTTATGATTAAGCCATTAATTCTTATTGGTTCTACCTTCAAAACATCCTGAGTCCATCAACTACTTATATCTCACTTATATCCGCTTTCAATTATATTGCATGTTTACTTGCTTACCAACCCTACTACGAATTTAAGGTCCACGAGTACTGGGACTTGATTAGCCTAGTTTGCTGCTGTATCCTTTGTGTCTGGGACAGACTGTGCGCTCAATAAATATTATTACTAAGTATAATAATGTTAACATTTACTGAGTGCTTTAGATGAGCAAAGGGATATTCTGTGCTTTACCCATATTAGCTAATTTAATTTTCCCAGTAACTCCAGAGGCACCCCTGGTGATACTGCAAAAGTCATAGTTATGGAATCATTCTGCACTTGGACTATAGGCTCTTTTCTTCACGGCAGAAGGACCATACAAAGAACTACTCAAAAGGATCAATGGACAAGAAATTGTTTTGTGAGAAAATGATCAGGATGTACAGATCTGTTTACAGACTAAGTAGTGGCTAATGTGTAAGTCTGATATCCAATTGAGGTGAGAGAACAATATATTACTTACTAAATTTAAGGAAGTATAGCCAGGAATAACAAATTAAAGAAGGGTAACTGTATTACTTCACTAAAAATCCCCCAAATTTATAAACATACTATTATCTGTAAAACATGATTCAATAAAGATTCATGAGGAAAAAGCCTGGCATGTTAGATGACCTAAAAGTCCTTATGACCCTCAGCAACAAGGAATATTTCTAGGATTATTTTTTCCTTTTAAAATTCCATGTTTCCAAAATAATGTAATATTGCATGACTCTGCTTATATCAATTGTGGGTATGGAAGAATGTTAGGATGTTTAATTTTTCTTTTGCTCTGTTACACAGAAATGTCCCAAACACATTCTGTTGGCTTAAAGTATTTACCTACTTGACAGCTTTGTGAGAGTGAAAGGCAGAATGCAAACTTTTTAGTTTATACAATGTGTTGGCATTATTTGTATTGGGAAGATATTTAGGACAGGGAATTATGAATCTTTGGAATATTTCTGCTCACCAGTATTAACTGAGAGTTAGGAGCTTGCATTGATTTCTGAACTGCTCCCCCTGCTGGACCATTGAGACTTTAACAATGACTTAAACTTCAATGGGAGGAAATCAGAAACATTTTGAGCAGAGAAACCAGTTTCTAGCATATGAAAATTATATTTTAAAATGTCTCATCCAATGTTAAGGGTTATATTTATTTTCTATTTAAAGTCTAAAAAATACTCTGCCTACTCAAAGTAGATTGAAGTGACAAATGGTTGGGATTTAGGGAACAGAAAAAGTCTTCAATGTTTTTTTCACTATATTTTTATTTCCCCAACGTGACCATATGCGTACTGACAAATCTAAATAGCTACGATATCATTAAGTTAAGCAGTTACTAGCAATGATAAAAATATCTTCAACACCAAATTAATAATGTCTTACTTTGCCAAATGATTCATGGCAGGACTCCCTGAGAAGCAAACTACCCCAGAATTTTATAAATATAACAATTCATATGAAACCATCTAAGGTTATATTTGTAATTTAGAAATGTATAAACGGAGTCTCCCTTTGTAAATGCTCTTACAGGACTCCCATGAGTTTGGTGATCCAATCTGCCTGTAGGCCAGGCTGGTAACTGACTTATGGTGAGGACACAGTACACACCTGTCTTTTGCTTTGAATTTTGTAAGGAGGACCGCACACCTCCCGTGCACAGGGAAAGCTGCAGGAAGCTCCGACAGGAGAGGAGACAGATGTATTCAGCACCAGCCTATTCCTTTGTTTTTACTAGGCTCTTTGGGTTCTAGTTCAAATCTACTTAAAAGAAATGAGCCAGGAGGAGAAAGACAGGTACCACATGATTTCACTTATTTGTGGAATATAAGAACAAAGCAAGACAGAAGAAACATAACAGCAGTAGACTCACTGACACTGAGAAGCGACTAATTGTTACCAAGGGTGGGTGTTGGGGCAGGTGCTGGGGGGAGGGAGAGGGGGATAAAGGGGCACAATAATTTGTGATCACAATAAAAGTTGATCATGGGGACTGCTGAACCACTGTGATGTACATCTGAAACCAATATAAGAATGTATATTAACAATACTTAAAAAAAAAAGAGAGATGGATCTGTCCTCTATTTCTTTGGTATTCCTCCAAGTACATTGGTTAATGGATAGAACACTTAGCAACTCTTAATAAATACTGACAAGCCAAAAGTATTCTTTACAGATGGCTTAGGCTGAGAAGGTTAATGGTGTATCCTTTTTATGCACCTTGCTTTGTAAGTTTAAATAAAAGAGCAAAATAAGAGGCAAGAAGAGGAAAAAGAAAAGTGCAAAACTGCAAAGAGGAAAAAAGTGAAGGGTGTTTCAAAGGTTGCCGGGAGATGGGAATTCTAATTTCAATTCTGCCCTTTCCCTGGTGGGAACTGAGTTTTTATACTATTTTTCCATGCTGATTTTGTCACCTTGGGCAAGACTGGGTCTTTGTTTTTTGAAAAAATGAGAAAGTTAAACTATGTGATGAAGGAAATATTAAAGCTATCTATACTTTGGTACCTAAACTCTGCTTAATTAACAACCCTATTTAATCACCCATCTTTAGAATCCTTAAGAATTGACAGTTGTTATTCTGTGGGACAGTTCAGGAAGTCAGAAGTAATTTTAAAAAAAGGAAAAAAAATTTAAAACAGGATAGATTTCAGATATCACAAATACATTTTTTTGCTCATCAGAATGTATCAGCTTAAAAATCTTTGGAGTAATCTACCAAATCACAACAGACATATCTGAGACTGGGGCCTTTTTCCAGGAAAATATTTCCCTCTTCTCAGTGCTGAGGAAGGCTTATAGGTACAGAAAGCTAGGAAGAACCTAAGAAATAATGGAGAATAGGGAAAGTCTCAAGGGAAAGAGACTAAGAGAAGTAGGAAGATAGTATTTTTTTTTAAAGACATTTGCCATCTGTGCCTCTCCAGAAGATGGCAGGCAGCTCCCCAGCCTGAGGGTCAGAGAAGTTCTTCTCATGAACTCTGGAAGATATCCCATTAGGTTTCCCCACTAGGAAGATAAAGAGCAGCAGATGGGATCCTGCAATTGTCAGGAGGTTATTTGGAAATGGAAGGCCATGAGGTTGGTGGTGTTCACTGTTACCCAGTTAACCTTCCCTTCCTTCCATTTTTCCTTTAATGAACTCTTTAATTTTATATGCTGGGTTCCCTACTGAGGCTATTCATATCTGCTTTGTACTTTTTATTTCATCTTAAATTTCTCTCTTAAAAAAAATTCTTACTTATGTTTCCAATCTCATACTTAAGAAAGATGTATTTACAATTTTCTACCACAGGATCCATAGTTGTGCTCCAAACAGGACAAAATTCAAGCATTAAAAATGGTATATTACTTAAAATGTTCTATTTGTGGGCAGAGCAAATAATCAGCGTGCTTTTACAGAAAGCAGTGCAGAGGATTGCCAAACCTGGAAATTCATTGATACTTAAAAATCATATTACTCAAATCCTTTTCTAAATTTGGAATGGTTCCACTTTATATTAACACATGAAACTTATACTCTGAGCCAATATCTACTGCTTTGTGAAAAAAATAAGAGTTTTACAAGCTTTCAATTTGGATATTTGATATATGATCTCATGTTTCTGTGTAGCCACAAGAACCATAACAACTGAGTTTATCTTTTTAAAAAATTTATTGAAAATGCTAGGGACAGAATACATTTGAGACATATGCTGCTTTCTTTTGAAGCCATGAATACTACAGCAAGCTTATTCTTAAATCTGTTCAAATACATTTTCTCTATCTTTGCAATCTTTTCATTTCTATTACCGTTTTAAAATAGGCTACTTTCTAGAAGTCCACAGAACATACCAAATCACAGTCCCTGTTTGTCAGAATGACAGGCATTTTCTACTCTAGACTTGGGCTTTCAGTGCCAACATCATTAAGAGAGTCTTCAAATTACTTTTTAAATGTCTTTTTCTCTCAGGATTTTCACTTATAGCTAATTAGACTACTTGCTCCATGCCATGCAATCCCTGTTGCCAAAACTGCTAAATGCTTCAGTAAGTAGGAGGAGGGCATCAATGGAGCAAGACAGATGTGATGTCACTGGTTGACAATAGAAGTGTGAAGCAGCTGCCTTAATTACGAAGCTTATTAATTCATGGTGTTAAAAGAAAACTTGGCAAGAGTTCGTATAAAATACCTAACTTTTCCAAATAGCATCATATTGTTTAAAACTTAAAATATATGTTTTCAATAAGGAATGTTTAAGTATCTTGCCTGTATTTAATATCTGCATTTAATACCTATAATTCTAACTTACAAGGTCACACATAATTTTAAAAGTAACTCTGCTTAATTGGCTTTTTAAAAGAATATGCCTTTACATTTTAGTGTTTTAAAATTTTGTTTTGCAGTTGGAATTAAATCACAGGGTAGGGATAAAATATGTCTAGGAGAGGAAGTAAGGTGTAGAGGAAAAAGAGTTCTAAAGAGCTACTTCCTACAAAACCTGGAGAAAATTAATCTCATTAAACTTCAGTTTTGTTTCTTTATATTAATATGTATCATGAAGGGTTGTTTGACGATTATAGGTAACATATAAAGTGCCTGGCATGTCATAGGTGCACAATAAAAATATTATTTCTTAATGGATGTATTAGAAAGACAGGATTTAAATAAATGGGTTTCTGTTATAGAATAAAATTAGTGAAAAGAAATAGTCTCGATATAATATTTTGCCTTATACCTAGACCACAGAGTATTTCATTTATTTAAAGACAGTGACATCTAAAAATGTAAGCCAGAAATTGTTCAATTTTTTAGAAAGATGAGTCAGTGAAGATGAAAGTCTTGAAAGAGGTGTTAGTAGGAGGAAAAAAAAGTTAGTTGGAGTATATTTTCAGTGTTGACTGAAATAAAGATATACATATGAGTACTAATCACCAGGAATTAGTACCTGAAATTGTAACAGACTGTCACATTTAAACAAATAAGGAAAAGTGGCAAAAAGATGGTAGAGTAAGAAGGCAAAGTGAAAACCTCCTCCTGTTTATACACTAAGGAAGCAACTACAGCAAATACAACTAGCACCGATCATAACCTGAAGACTACAGAACAGACTGTCTACAGCTGGTGAAGAACAGCGGTCCACCATGAGACGGTTAAAGGGGCAGAGCCGTGATCAACTGAGACTCAGGCCCTTCCCCAATCCCAGCACACAAGCAGGAAAAAGAGGAATGGGGTGGGAGGGGATAGACATTTAGGAATCCTGCACACCTGGCCACGGAGACTGGGTCTGGGAACACAGTCCACACTGCACGGAGCTCTGGTGATGAATGGGCTGGACACCAGGGAGAGCTGGAGCACTCTGGGAGCCTGTGCCTCCTGACACTTGTGGAGGACCAGCACACTCTGTCGGTTCCGCTTAGATCCAACACTGAAGCAACAGTTTGAAAGACTCACCGGCAGCAGGAAATGTGCAAGAGGGGCTGGGGTTGGAGGGAGCTCTCTCCTGAGAAAGGGCAGGTAGACCACAATTCCCCAGTCGTCTTTCGGCCCAACTGCTCAGGCAATTGTAGGAGCCAGCCCTACGTGATCCATCCCCCTTGCTGGGGACTCAGCACTGCAGTGGTGCTCTCCTGCACACCTGCCTCCCCTGGCCTGCTCAGTTCAGCAGCAGTCCAATTTTGCTGACAGGAAGATGGAGGGCGAACCACACTTTCCCAGTTTTCTTGGCTCTCCCTCAGCCCAACTGGGCAGACACTTGCAGGAGTGAGCTCTAAACTCTCTACCTCCACCACTGGCCCAGCCCCAGCACCCTGTGGCATGCCTAACCCAACTGGCATGCTTGGCCCAGCAGTAGTCTGCCATTGCTAACTGGCAGGCAGAAGGCAGCCCTGCCCACAACGAATCCCAGCAAAAGTGCCTCACAGCACACAAAGGGCACATAGAGGTGAGCTGTGGAATCAGCCACTGCCAGCAGACAGGCAGAAAGGTGGCCCTGCTGACAGCCCACAAAGAGAAACTGCAGCTCAACTACAAAAGAGAACCAGGCACTAGTGAGCAGAGTCTAGAGCTTTTGGGCACCACAGGATGCTCACTTCAAAAAGCCATCACTATTGAGAGAAGGAGACATAGCTGATATATCTGATACAAAGGAAGAAGCAAAAAGACAAAATGAGGAGGCAGAGGAATATGTCCCAGCAAAAAAAAAAACAACAAGATAAAACACTAGAAAAAGGCTAATGAAATGGAGATTAGCAATCATCTTGATAAAGAATTTAAAATAACAGTCATAAAGATGCTCATTGAACTGGGGAAGAGAACTGATGATCTGTGAGAACTTCAACAAAGAGAAACAATGAAAAAGAGCCACTCAGAGCTGAAGAATACAGTAACTGAAATGAAAAATACAATAGAAGGAATGAATGCAGACTGCTGGAAGTAGAGGAAAAAAACAGTGAGATGGAAGATAAAGAACAACCAAGCAACCAAGCTGAGGAGCAGAGAAAAAAAAAAGATTTCTAAAAATGAGAAGATGCTAAAAGAGCTGTGTGAGAACTCCAAACAAAACAATATTCACATAATAGAGGTCCCAGAGAAAGAAAGAGACAAAAGTCTATTTGAATAAAAAACAGCTGAAAACTTTCCCATTCTTAGGAAGGATATCTAGGCCTTGGAAGGTCAGATAGACCATAACTAGTGAACACCAGGAAGACAACAACAAGACATATAGTAATTAAAATGGCAAAGATTAAAGATAAAGAGCCAAGTTTAAAAGAAGCAAGAGAAAGGCAGACAGTTACCTGTAAGGGGAACTCCATAAGGCTACCAGCAGATTTCTGAGGAGGAAAATTTATCGGCCAGAAGAGAGTGACATGAAATATTCCAACTATTGAAAGGGCAGAAACTACAACCCCAAATTCTCTACCCAGCAAGGTTATCATTCAGAATTGAAGGAGACATTAAAAATTTCCCAGATAAACAAAGTTTAAAAGAATTCACCACCAATAAACCAGACTTACAGTATATGTTAACAGGACTTCTTTACATAGAAATAAATGTTCATAAATCTAAATATTTTTCATTAGTGAAAATAAACTACAGTAAAGGTAGTAGACTAATTATTTTCAAAGCATGTAAAAAGTTAAAAAAACAAAAGTAGTAAAATCAACTATGCATAAAAATAGTCAAGGGATATGCAAAAGTTGTAGATTATGACGTCTTATACATAAAGTGTAAAGGAGTAAGAAGAATAAGAAAGACGTACATTTAGAATGTGTTTGAAATTGAGTGAACATCAACTTGTTATATATTGTTATAGATTGTTATATATTTAGGAAACTAGTTATCAACCTTACAGTAACCACAAACCTAAAGCCTATAATAGATAAACAAAAAATAAAAAAAAGAATCTGAGCATAACACTAAAGAAAACCATTAAATAACAAGTGAAGAGTATAAGAGAGGAAGAAAGGAACAGAGAGGAACCACAAAAACAACCAGAAAAAATTAATAAAAGGGCAATAAGTCTATAACTTAAAAATAAGTGGACTGAATGCACCAATCAAAAGACATAGGGCAGCAGAATGGATAAAGAAACAAGACCTATCTATATGCTGCCTCCAAGAGACTCATTTTAGACCTAAAGACATAAAGTGTCGGGATGGAAAAATATATATCATGCAAGTAATAGGGAGAGGAAAAGCAGGTGTAGTGTAGACAAAACAGACTTCAAAACAAAGAAAGTAACAAGAGACAAAGAAGGACTACATAATGATAAATGGATCAATCCAGCAAGAGGATATAACAATTATAAATGTAAAACAAATACTTACAGACATAAAGGGAGAAACAGACTGCAACTCATATTAGGGAACTGTAACACACTTACAATGGACAGATCAACCAAACAGAAAGTAAAGAAACAGAGGCACTGAACAACACATTAGATCAGATGGACTTCACAGATATCTACATAACAGTCCACTCAAAAGCAGCAGGATATACATTTTTTCTCAAGTGTACATGGTATGTTATCTATAAAAGGTCACATACTAGGCCACAAAGAGTTTTAATAAATTAAAAAAGATTGAAATTGTATCAGGCAACTTCTCAGACCACAGTGGTATAAAACTAGTAATAAATTATATTAAGAAAACAAAAAAACTCCACTAGCACATAGAGGCTAAACAACATGCCTCTAAATAATCAAGGGAACAATAAACAAATTAAAGAGGAAGTCAAGTAATAAATGGAGACAAATGAAAACACATGGTTTAAAACATTTAGAATGCAGCAAAAGTAATTCTAGGAGGGAAGTATATAGCAATACAGGCCTACTTCAAGAAATAAGAACAATCCCAAATAAAAAAATCTAAACTAACAACTAAAGGAACTAGAAAAAGAAGAACAAACAGGCCAAAGTTAGTAGGAGGAGGAACATAATTAAGATCAAAGCAGAAATAAAATGGAGACTAAGAAAACAATAGAAAAAAATTCATTGAAACTAAGAGCTGGTTCTTTGAAAAGATAAACAAAAAAGACAAACCCCTAGCCAGACTTATCAAGGAAAAAGGAGAGGACATAAGTGAACAAAATTAGAAATGAAAAAGAAGTTACAACTGATACCACAGAAATACAAAGAATTATAAGAGATGTCTATGAAAAATAATATGCCAATAAATTGGACAATCTAGAAGAAATGGACAAATTCCTAGAAATGTACAATCTTTCAAGACGGACCCAGGAAGAAACAGAAGATCTGAACAGACCAATGACCAGTAATGAAACTGAACTGGTAATCAAAGAAATCCCAACAAAAAAAATTCCAGAACCAGATGGCTTCACAGGTGAATTACACCAAACATTTAAAGAAGAGCTAATATCCCATGCTTCTTAAAGTATTCTAAAAAGCAGAAAAGGGAATACTTCCAAACTCATTTTGTGAAGCCAGTATCACTCTAATACCAAAACCAAAGACACTACAAAAAAAAGAAAATGACAAACCAATATCCCTTATGAACATATACACAAAAATCTTCAACAAAATATTAGCAAAATGAATTAGAAAATACATCAGAAGGATCATCCATCTTGACCAAGTGGGATTTATTCCCGGGATGAAAGGATGGTACAATATTCGTAAGGCAAACAATATGATACACAACATTAACAAAAGGAAAGATAAAAACCATATAATTATCTCAATAGATGCTGAAAAAGCATTTGACGAAATTCAATATCGATTCATGATAAAAACTCTAAAAAAAATGGGTATAGAGGGTATGTATTTCAACATCATGAAGGCCATATACGACAAACCCACAGCTAACACCACACTCAATGGTGAAAATCTGAAAGCTTTTCCTCTAAGATTAGGAACAAGACAAGAATGTCCACTCTCACCACTCTTATTCAGCATAGTACTGGAGGTCCTAGCCATGGCAATCAGACAAGAAAAAGAGATAAAAAGCATCCAAAATAGTAAGGAAGAAGTTACACTGTCACTGTTTGCAGATGACAGGATACTACATAGAGAAAACCCTAAAGACTCCACCAAAAAACCGTTAGAACTAATAACAGAATTCAGCAAAGTTGCGGGATACAAAACCAATTTACAAAAATCTGTTGCATTGCTATATATTAACAACAAACTAGCAGAAAGAGTAATCAAGATAATAATTTCATTTTCAATTGTATCAAAAAGAATAAAATACCTAGGAATAAACTTAACCAAGGAGGTTAAAGACCTATATATCCTGAAAACTATAAGGCTCTGATAAAAGAAATTGAAGACACAAATAAATGGAAATCTATTCCATATTCATGGATATGAAGAATTAATACTGTCTACATGGCCATCGCACTCCCTATTAGAATACCAACTGGGGGATTCTGGGAAAATGGCGGCGTGAGCAGGGTGGTGGAAATCTCCTCCCAAAACCGTATATATTTGTGAAAATATAACAAATACAACTATTCCTAAAAAAGAGACCAGAAGATACAGTACAACAGCCAGGATATAGCTACACCTGCGAGAACTCAGTGCCTCATGAAGCAGGTGCGCAGCCAAGCGGGAAGGAACCCAAAACCCACATCAAGGGCTGGAAAGCACCAACGGACCAGAGGAACCCAGCAAGACTTCAAACCCCCACGGTGCTATAGGCTAGGCTGAAGGCGACCCCGCACACAGGCAGCTCCGAGGATTATCCCAGAGACTGCCCTCCGGTGGGCGAGAAACCAGTTCAGGCCCCAGAGAAGGGCAAGGAGAACAAGCAGGAAGGGACTTTGTTCTCCCAGCTGACACACGTGGCACCTACCAGAGACCACTTCTATCACCATGAAAAGACAGAGGAATATGGTACAAAGATTACCCAGACAGCCCCAGAGAGAGGGCCTGAAGGGATAGACTTATACAGTCTTCCTGAAAAAGAATTAAGAATAAAAGTCATAACCATGCTGATGGATCTACAGAGAAATATGCAAGAGGTAAGGGAGGAAATGAGGAAAGGCAATGCAGAAATCAGACAAGTGATTGACAGGCTTAAGAGCAGAATGGATGAGGTGCAAGAGACTGTTAATGGAACAGAAATCAGAGAACAGGAATACAGAGAAGCTAAGGCAGAGAGATAAAAGGATCTCTAAGAATGAAAGAACATTAAGAGAATGGTGTGACCAATCCAAACAGAACAATATTCGCATTATAGGAGTACCAGAGGAAGAAGAGAGAGAAAAAGGGATAGAAAGTGTCTTTGAAGAAATAATTGCTGAAAACTTCCCCAAGCTGCGGAAGGAAATAGTTTCTCAGTCCACAGAAGACTGTAGATCTCCCAACACAAGGGACCCAAGGAAGACAACACCAAGACACAAAATAATTAAAATAGCAAAGATCAAAGAAAAGGACAGAGTATTAAAGGGAGCTAGAGAGAGAAAAAAGATCACCTACAAAGGAAAACCCATCAGACTATCATCAGACTTCTCAACAGAAACCTCACAGGCCAGAAGAGAATGGCATGATATATTTAACATAATGAAACAGAAGGGGCTTGAACCAAGAAAACAGTATCCAGCAGAATTATCATTTAAATTTTAGGGAGGGATCAAACAATTCCCAGACACGTGAAAGCTGAGGGAATTTGCTTACTACAAACCACCTCTACAGGATATCTTAAAGGGACTGCTCTAGATGGAAGCATACCTATGGCTAAAAAGATGTCACCAGAGAAAAAAAAGTCATAGCAAAGAAAGCAGACCATCCAAATACTAAGTAAAGGCAAAAAGAAAAATCAACTATCCACAAAAACAGTCAAAGGAAATGTAAAAGAGTACAGAATAAAACACCTAGTATATAAAGAATGGAGGAGGAAGAAGAAAAAGAGAGAGAAATAAAGAATCATCAGACTGTGTTTATAGTAGCTTAACAAGAGAGTTAAGTTAGACTGTTAGATAGTAAAGAAGCTACCCTTGAACCTTTTAGTAACCATGAATCTAAAGCCAGCAATGGCAATAAGTACATATCTATCAATAATCACCCTAAATGTAAATGGACTGAATGCACCAATCAAAAGACACAGAGTAACAGAATGGATAAAAAAGCAAGACCCATCTATATGCTGCCTTCAAGAGAATCACCTCAAACCCAAAGATATACACAGACTAAAGGTGAAGGGATGGAAAAAGATATTTCATGCAAACAAGGAGAAGAAAGCAGGTGTTGCAGTACTTGTATCGGACAAAATAGACTTCAAAACGAAGAAAGTAGCAAGAGATAAAGAAGGACATTATATAATAGTAAAGGGGTCAGTCCAACAAGAGGATATAACCATTATAAATATATATGCACCCAACACAGGAGCGCCAACATATGTGAAACAAATACTAACAGAATTAAAGGAGGAAATAGAAAACAATGCATTCATTTTAGGAGACTTCAACACACCACTCACTCCAAAGGACAGATCAACCAGACAGAAAATAAGTAAAGACACAGAGGCACTGAACAACACACTAGAACAGATGGACCTCACAGACATCTACAGAACTCTACACCCAAAAGCAGCAGAATACACGTTCTTCTCAAGGGCACAAGGAACATTTACCAGAATAGACCACGTACTAGGCCACAAAAAGAACTTCAGTAAATTCAAATACACTGAAATTCTACCAACCAACTTCTCAGATCACAAAGGTATAAAACTAGAAATAAATTGTACAAAGAAAACAAAAAGGCTCACAAATACATGGAGGCTTAATAACATGCCCCTAAATATTCAATGAGTCAACGACCAAATTAAAACAGAGATCAAACTATATATATGGAGATGACTACAACAACACAAAGCCGCAACTTCTGTGGGACGCAGCAAAGGCAGTTCTAAGAGGAAAGTATTTTGCAATCCAGGCCTATTTAAAGAAGGAAGAACAATTCCAAAATAAATAGTCTAAAGACACAATTATTGAAAATGGAAAAGAAGAAGAAATGAGGCCCAACGTCATCAGAAGGAGAGACATAATAAAGATTAGAGAAGAAATAAATAAAATTGAGAAGAATAAAACAATAGAAAAAAATCAATGAAACCAAGAGCTGGTTCTTTGAAAAAATAAACAAAATAGATAAACCCTTGGCCAGATTCATTAAGAAATAGAGAATCTACACACATAAACAGAATCAGAAATGAGAAAGGAAAAATCACGACGGACCCCACAGAAATACAAAGAATTATAAGAGAATACAATGAAAATCTGTATGCTAACAAGATGGAAAACCTAGAAGAAATGGAAAACTTCTTAGAAAAATATAACCTTCCAAGACTGACCAAGCAAGAAACAGAAAACCTAAACAGACCAATCGCCAGCAACGAAATTGAATCGGTAATCAAAAAACTACCCAAGAACAAAACCCCTGGGCCTGATGGATTCACCTCTGAATTCTACCAGACGTATAGAGAAGAAATAACACCCATTCTCCTTAAAGTTTTCCAAAAAATAGAAGAGGAGGGAATACTTCCAAACTCATTCCATGAAGCCAGCATCACTCTAATACCAAAACCGGGTAAAGATCTCACCAAAAAAGAAAATTACAGACCAATATCCCTGATGAACGTAGATGCAAAAATACTCAACAAAATATTAGCAAACCGAATTCAAAAATACATCAAGAGGATCATACACCATGATCAAGTGGGATTCATCTCAGGGATGCAAGGATGATACAACATTCGAAAATCCATCAACATCATCCACCACATCAACAAAAAGAAGAACAAAAACCACATGATCATCTCCATAGGTGCTGAAAAAGCATTCGACAAAATTCAACATCCATTCATGATAAAAACTCTTAACAAAATGGGTATAGAGGGCAAGTACCTCAACATAATAAAGGCCATATGTGACAAACCCACAGCCAACATCATACTTAACAATGAGAAGCTGAAAGCTTTTCATCTAAGATCAGGAACAAGACAGGGATGCCCACTCTCCCCACTGTTTTTCAACATAGTACTAGAGGTCCTAGCCGAGGCAATCAGACAAAACAAAGAAATACAAGGCATCCAGATAGGTAAAGAAGTCAAATTGTCACTATTTGCAGATGACATGATATTGTACAGAAAAAACCCTAAAGACTCCACTCCAAAACTACTAGAACTAATATCTGAATTCAGGAAAGTTGCAGGATACAAAATTAACACACAGAAATCTGTTGCTTTCCTATACACTAAAGATGAACTAGCAGAAAAAGAAATCAGGAAAACAATTCTGTTCCCAATCGCATCAAAAAGAATAAAATACCTAGGAATAAACCTAACGAAGGAAGTGAAAGACCTATACCCTGTAAACTACAAGACACTCCTAAGAGAAATTAAAGAGAACCCTAACAAATGGAAATGCATCCCATGCTCTTGGCTAGGAAGAATAAATATTGTCAAAATGGCTATACTACCTAAAGCAATCTACAGATTCAATGCAATCCCTATCAAACTACCAACAGCTTTCTTCAATGAACTGGAACAAATAATTCTAAAATTCATATGGAACCACAAAAGACCCCAAATAGCCAAAGCAATCCTGAGAAGCAAGAATAAAACAGGGGGAATTACGCTCCCAGACTTCAAGCTCTACTACAAAGCTACAGTAATCAAGACAATTTGGTATTGGCACAAAAACAGACCTACAGACAAGTGGAACAGAATAGAAAATCCAGATATTAACCCAAACATATACGGTCAATTAATATATGATAAAGGAGCCTTGGATATACAATGGGGAGATGACAACCTCTTCAGCAGCTGGGTTGGCAAAACTGGACAGCTACATGTAAGAGAATGAAACTGGACTACTGTCTAACCCCATACACAAAGGTAAACTCAAGCTGGATCAAAGACCTGAATGTAAGTCATGAAACCATAAAACTCTTAGAAAAAAACATATGCAAAAATCTCTTGGACATAAACATGAGCGACTTCTTCATGAACATATCTCCTCAGGCAAGGGAAACAAAAGCAAAAATGAACAAGTGGGACTATATCAAGCTGAAAAGCTTCTGTACAGCAAAGGACACCATCAGTAGAACAAAAAGACATCCTACAGTATGGGAGAATATATTCATAAATGACATATCCGATAAGGGGTTGACATCCAAAATATATAAAGAACTCATGCACCTCAACAAACAAAAAGCAAATAATCCAATTAAGAAATGGACAGAGGACATGAATAGACACTTCTCCAAAGAAGAAATTCAGATGGCCAACAGGCACATGAAAAGATGCTCCACATCTCTAATCATCAGAGAAATTCAAATTAAAACCACAATGAGATATCACCTCACACCAGTAAGGATGGCCAACATTCAAAACACAAACAACAACAAATTTGGTGACAATGTGGAGAAAAGGGAACCCTCCTATACTGCTAGTGGGAATGCAAATTAGTTCAACCATTGTGGAAAGCAGTATGGAGGTTCCTCAAAAAACTCAAAATAGAAATACCATTTGACCCAGGAATTCCACTCCTAGGAATTTACCCTAAGAATGCAGCAGCCCAGTTTGAAAAAGACAGATGCACCCCTATGTTTATCAGAGCACTATTTACAATAGCCAAGAAATGGAAGCAACCTAAGTGTCCATCAGTAGATGAATGGATAAAGAAGATGTGGACATATACAGAATGGAATATTATTCAGCCATAAGAAGAAAACAAATCCTACCATTTGCAACAACATGGATGGAGCTAGAGGGTATTATGCTCAGTGAAATAAGCCAAGCGGAAAAAGACAAGTATCAAATGATTTCACTCATATGTGGAGCATAAGAGCAAAGAAAAATACTGAAAGAACAAAACAGCAGCAGACTCACAGAACCCAAGAATGGACTAACAGTTACCAAAGGGAAAGGAACTGGGGAGGATGGGTGGGAAGGGAAGGACAAGGGGGCAAAAGGGGCATTACGATTAGCAGATATAATGTTGGGGGGAGCACGGGGAGGGCTGTACAACTGAGAGAAGACAAGTAGTGATTCTATAGCATCTCACTATGCTGATAGACAGTGACTGTAATGGGGTTGGTGGGGGGGACCTGATGAAGTGGGGAGTTTAGTGACTGTAATATTGCACATGTAACTAGATTAATGAGACTAAAAAAAGAAAAAAACACCTATGGCATTTTTCAGTGAACTATTAAAATTTTATGGAATTTATATGGAAGCACAAATGACCCTGAAGAGCCAAAGTTAGAGGTATCAGGCTCTCAGACTTCTAGCTATACTACAAAGCTACAATAACCAAAACAGTATGGTACTTGCATGAAAACAGAGCAACAGATCAACAGATTGATGGAACAGAATAGACAGCCCAGTAATAAATCCCTGCATATATGGTCAATCAATAAATGACAAAGGAGGCAAGAATATACATGGGGAAAAGACAGTCTCTTCAATAACTGGTGATGGAAAAAGAACTTCATACACAAATGTAAACTTGGAATGGATTAAAGACCTGAATGTAAGTCATGAAGCCATAAAACTCAGAAGAAAACATAAGCAAAAATCTCTTGAAAATAAGCATGAACAATTTTTTTCCTGGACGTATCTCCTTGGGCAAGGGCAACAAAATAAAAAAATGAACAAGTGGGATTAAATCAAACTTAAAAGCTTCTGCACAGTAAAGGACACCATCCACAGAACACAAAGACAACCTACAGTGTGGGAGCATATACTCATAAATGATTTTTCTTATAAGGGGTTAATGCCCAAAATATATAAAGAATTCATGAGACTCAACATAAAAAACAAACAAATAACCTGATTAAAAAATGGAAGGAGGACCTGAACAGATATTTCTCCAAAGAAATACAGACAGCCAACAGGCACATGAAAAGATGCTCCACATCACTAATCATCAGGGAAATGCAAACCAAAATCACCATGTGATACCACCTCACACCAGTCAGAATGGCCATTATGCAAAAAACAAGAACTAACAAGTGTTGGTGAGGATGTGGAGAAATAGGAACCCTCCTACACTGTTGGTGGAAATGTAAATTGGTGCAGCCACTGTGGAAAGCAGTATGGAGGTTACTGAAAAAACTAAAAATAGAAATACCATACAACCCAGTAATTCCACTTCTGGGAATTTTCCCCGAAGGAAACAAAATCTCTGATTTGCAAAGATATATGCACCCTTATGTTTACTGTCACATTATTTACAATAGCCCAAGTATGGAAGCAATCTAAGTGTCCATCAACTGAGTATTATTCTGCTAAAAAAAATAAACAAATCCTGCCATTTGCGATAACATGGATGAACCTAGAGAGTATTATGCTAAGTGAAAAAGCCAGGGGGAGAAAGAGAAATATGATATGATTTCACTTATTTGTGGAATCTAAAAACAAAACAAAATGAATAAAATAGCAGTAGACTCAAAGACACTGAGAAGTGACTGGTGGTTACCATGGGGGAGGGGTTGGGGTGGGTGAAAAGAGATAATAGTTGAAATAGTTGAAGGGGTAAAGAGGAACAAAATCTCAGTCATACTATAAATTAGTCATGGGGATGAAAGTACAGCAGAGAATATAGTCAATGGTTCTGTGACATCTTTCTAGGTTAACAGTAACTGCACTAGGTGTGAGCATTTAGTAATGTACATAACTATTGAATCACTATGTTGTATACTTGAAACCAATATAATATTGTGTATCTACTATACTTCAGTTTAAAAAAGGAAAAACAAACAAAATCCCCCATAATATTCTGAAGAATAAAAATATTCCAAGTCAAGGGGAAAAGAAAATGCCAATGCCACCCAGGTCTAATCCTAACCTGCCTTCCCTCGTCTGTAATGAAATGATCATTATCTATCACACTAAACATGATTGGCACAATTCCATCTTCTCTCTTAATTCTTTGGTAGTTTTATTGTTAATAAATTTATCCTATCCCTTTTTGAATCTATATATTTTGGCCTATATCTATCAATTGAAGTAATAAATTCTCTGATTTTATTGCTTGCAGGATTTGATGAAACTTCCTACTAACTGAAAAAGTTACTGTGTTTGAGATCTAAAGAGAACCTCTATTCATACAGTTCATGATTTTAATTTCAGTTACACTGATTCAAAGCCTTTGCTTTTCTAGACTGACATGCCCTAAACAGCATCTGTTATCATTTGAGTAGCTCACTTTGGATCACTGAAACTTTCTTCATGAAATTCTTTTAATGTGGGGCCAGCAGAAATGTATAGCAAATCTCCTGCACAGGGAAGATTAACATGCAAGATAGAATATTATGACCTGTTATTCATTCATTCATTCATTCATTTTTAGAGACTCTTTTTGATGATGGGCAACATTCTGTTGCCATTCTTAGAGCATCACACTGATCTAGGTGGCATCTGTCAGCAGCAACACTGAGGTGTCTTACGTAGTTTTGTTACTATGGTCCAGAGTTTATATATGTAATAACACACACACACAACACAGTTTGTCAGGAACGTTCACTATTCTCTGTCCTAACCTTAGAAGGAACCTCACAGACTGGAGGCACAAAACAAATATGTTTTGGATGAATGAAGATATGGTCTGTGGGTAGGAATGGGACTGATGGAATTTAAGATGGACAAATGTAGCATACCATATTAAAGATAAAACATCTAAATTATGCATACTTCATTATATGATTGAGATCTTTCTTGAGAAAACTGGATTTAGCTTCACTCCTTCCTATTTGGAAAAGTTGGTTTTGTCTTTAAACTGGTGACTCCATCCTTTGGCTAAAAGGGGGATAATGTCGATATTACATCATTCTTCTAAATACCAGACTGATGCCAACTATTACTGGTAGAAGTGAAGAACAAAAAGAATTCAGAAGATAGGGTATAAATGTAGCTAGTGTATGAAATTTTTTGGTCAAACCTGATAACTTCTGCTATGTACCCTGTGGAAGAGGGAGGTCTTCCAACAATACTGTGAAAGGAAGCATATCATGAAATGACCTAATTAAATGCTTCCTTTTTTATTTTTGAGAGAAAATGCCCTTTCTGGTAAATATTATGCAGACAAAAATTGTTTCCCTACTTAAAAAGAAATTCTAATTCTTATCAGAAAAGTTGATAGCTATAGACCAAATGATTGGAAAAGAGTAAACACTCCAATTTATTTAAATAAAAGAAAAACAACTCTATGGCCACGTATGAGACTTTAAGTACATATCTTCTCTAAAGGAACGAAAGGTCTGAAAAAAGGTACCTATCATGAACTATGAATATATAAAATCAAGAGATCACTTGAAACTATGCTTTGGTGTTAACTGAAGAGAAATTGTGGGCTTCTGTATTTTTAAATGCCTGATGAAAATTAATCAATGTTTTATTACTGATTTTTTTATTCTGTGGTTACCTTCCAGTTTGTTTCCTCTGTACCAACAGTAATTACATTGTAAAGAGGACCTGAAATACTCTCTACTTCTTCTTGTTTCAAAACCACAAGGAGATTAAAAATGTGTTTCTGGACGTGACAGTGGAGAGGATAAGGAGGCTGTGTGAGCCATCTAGGAATCTTTGTGTGCTCCCAGCAACATTTAAAAGCAATACCTCTCAATGACAGGATGATTTCCAGAAACTGCAGTTAATTATTTCAAACACAATCTTGCTTTATTATATAATGTTTATCTATTAGTTACACATATGTTCTCTAGTGAATGAACAACAGTTCTTAAGACAAGAAATTAAGAAAGCAGTGGTGCTTACAAATCGTGTCAACGTGCTTGCTAGAGTTTTAATGCCCCAGTATCTTCATGCACAGGGAGGTCTCACAGAGATATTATAGATGGGGACACTATCTAGCAGAAGCTGAGACTTTCTTGGGCTAAACCCCACTGGATGAAGAGACTGTATCATTGCTGCTATGGAAATTATTAAGGGGGTACATTGAATAATACCTATATGAATATACTGTTGTGTTTTCCATATAAATAAGCAAACAAGTAAATAAATAAATATACATGCACATGATTTGTTTAGTTACTCACAAAAGAGCTGGCTTGCTTTTAACAAAAGTATACCATGAGATCAGTGGAACTGGTTTTAGGCAGTGTAATGCTGAAAAGCAACAGGCTGCTAAAAGGCTGTGGACAGACCTCTTGGTCTGATCAATACCTTTTCATGGAGATGACTGAAGAGGACAATGATTTAATTCCCTTGGTACTGTATACATTTTGGGGATTCTTAGTGGTGTGGAAGAGTATACAGAATATAATGGGCATATGGTTTTCAGAAACCTCCTTTATAAACAGTGTGCATACAATCTTAACATGATATACTGTGTACCTCCCATGCAGAACCTTCCACCTTGTGTGTGTGTGTGTGTGTGTGTGAGAGAGACATGAAAGGCAGCACAGTACAGTGGTTAAGAGCCCTTACTCAGGTGCTACACTGCAAACTACTCACTTGCTGTGCAATCTTGGATGAGTTGGTTAATCTGTAAAATGGGAATATTAACGGGGTGTCATCAATATCGAATGGGTGGTGGTTGTTTGGATTAAATCAGTTTACCAATGGGAAGTTCCTAGAAAAATGCCTGGCACATGAAAAGCACTCAATGGTGTTAGCTTTACTGTATGTGTTACCAAGGCAGACAAGTACTTTAAAATATTAGATTAAGTAAATATAAGGTAGGTAAATATGAAAGAAAAACTATATTCTTAAATGTAACAGATACTAGTTTAAGATGCTTGCCCAAATTCATTAGCCATTATTCTACTATCTTTGCCCCAGATAAATCCTGTTTGGGTGACTCTCTAACTAGAAAATTATAAAAACCTCATTCTTAGAGATCTAAAAAACTATTTTTTTTAATACTCTTACCTCAGAAATGAATTTTTAGTTGTACAAAAAAAATCACTTTTTTTGATAGCTGCCTCATATATTTTAGTCCTTTACACTTTTCTATAGAGAAAATAGTAGCTGATTCATACAGGACCCATCCTCCATCAATCTACTAACATTTCCTACTCACTACATGTACTTGGCCCCATGTTTCACACAAAATCTGTACACTAATTTCTCAAAGGGAAAACACTGAAAAATTGGAAAACTGTGAATGGGATTTTGAGACTTGCTGAGAATGATAAAGCAATTAGGAGAGGTGGGAGAAAAGCTAATAAATAAGTGAACTACCTCAGAATCAGTAAATTTATAAGAGAAAGACCTTAAAGGCATTACAGTCCAATGGATCTTACCTTTTAAAAAAGCACAAACACACCTGAAGAATAAGATATTTGTAGCATATATTCTAAGGTGCCGACAAAACTCTGTGGTAAATTGCTTTACTTAACAAAGACAAAAAAAATAAGTGCATATATTGTATTCAGAGAGGAAGATGGAGAAGAAAATTTTAATAGTAATTTTAACTTTAATATGAAATTTAGCATTCAGCTTCTTGACAAAAAGGCAAAAATGAACACAATATATTTCTTTTGCGTGAAAATCTGGTTGTAATTTGTCTTTTTTTATTTTTTTTGAAGGGGGGAAGGAGAGAGTTGAATAGCTTTTCTGGCATTAAGTCTAAGAGAACTTAATCATGTGGATCCTTATAAAAAGAAACTTTAGGAAACATCATTGATTACCCAAATGGAGCAATAAGAAAGCTTTCAATCATAATTCAGAGGGATTATTATACTTAAAAGATGATCACTTGGCTACTGACGACAGTCCAGCTTATACCTATTAACCTGACTTAAATATTGTATTACCTCATTTCATTCTCAGAAGGATCCAAGTTTGGATGATAAATTATATGGTCACTTTATCACTGGGGATCTCTGTCCACACGTTGCTCTGTAACGATCTTGTTTGACAGAAAAGAACTTCATAGGCAGTTTCTGCCAAATTTCATGAGGAACTGGATGCAACAATTTAACACCCAAATTAAAATAGAAACTATGAAATATAATCTCTTTATGTTAAAATATAATGAATAATATGGAACTCACACTCAGAATTGAAAGCAATTCTTCGGTACCGCACTCAGGTTTCAAACGCTCCTTGAACATTTTAACAGTTTGGTGCTTCAAATAGTAGTAAGAGGCAATTCGGCCGTATGTCAGAGGTTCAATGCTCCGATTATCCTATTTCAAGAGAAAGATAAAGTAACATATATAAAAAGTAAAGTAGAAATGCATGTATTCCCAAAATTAATGACTCATTCTGCAGGTTGCTATTACAACAATTTTCTTAAAATTTTTGGTTATCATCAGAAGCAAAGCCCTCGTGCTAAACCGTACCTCTCCAATTTCAATGCAGTAAGAATGTTCCAGTTCAGCCAAGGCCTTCCCAACCAGACTGGACAGAAACTTGTTCACAGAATCATGGGCTACATCGCTCAAACTGTAGTAGCTGGGAAACAAGCAAATGATTATTATTTGTTTCAAGATATTTCCTATTAAAATAATCACTTCAATTGCACATGGTTCTTTTCAGCATTTCGAAAAACATTTACACTTAACAATATAGCAAAGAAAGTAACTGCAATTACCACTTCTATTTCACAGATCAAAATCCCCATATTAAGGTTTAACACTGATGAACAATGACAGTATGTTAAAAATATGTAAGATAAACAGATATAATTCACCATCACATTAAAAAGAAACAAATTTTCCAGTGTTAAAACTGGTAGCACTTCAGTTTACACGTGTACAGCAAACTAAATTTATGCACTAGATTTAGAAAGGGTGAGAAGCATAATATACATAATATATAATTCCTTTTTATATAAAAAAACCCATCCTCAGTAACTTTATAAAACCCAAAGAACTACTGACTTGGGTGGTAGATAAATTCTTTTAGGAAATTTAGTTAAGTATTGCTCCTCTAATGCTTAAGGGATAAATGTCACCCTAAAGACATCAGGCTAACAATAAAGCATCTTAACTAACGTTCTACATACCAAAAGCACATAGGTTCAGCTCCATATATTTTCCCACTTAAAAGCCTAAGGACCAGCAATTTACCTGAATGATCCTCCCTTAACTTCGACAGGTTCTTGGCAAATCCCTAAGATCACTAGGCATCTATGCCTGGGAATAGATCCAACAGGTGAGGGAGTACCCTCACAGTCATGGTCTCTAATTCCTTTGGGGTAGCCCCTGTATCCTAGTCAGCACAGACAATTTATATGCCCTACCTCCTTCCAAGCAAGCAATAGGAGTGGAAAGTGGCCTCAGAGAACACACTCCTATCACTGATACCCCAGCAGGAGGGTTTTAATCTGTACAGGATTAGGAAAGGGATATTCATAGCCTGGGAAGAAAGTGTTAACAATTTCAGATGGGAGAGGCCTGAAGGAGCGAGCCCCAACCTGTTAAGGATGGTGATTTTCTTTTCTTTTTTTCAGAGGGAAAGGTTTGGAGGCAGTACACTACAAAATTTATTTAAAAATACACAAAGCGAGACTTAAATCATAGCAGGACAGATTTATGCCAGAAAGAGAAGTTAGCACAAATGGCTAGGTGCACCCAAATATGAGCATATCCACTGAAGAATTAATAATTGGCTATTTATTTGGGAAAATAACTGTGAATCATAATTATATGCTGAGGATTCTAATTTTCACAAGAGAAATACTTTTAATTTTAGAGAAATTGTTGCCTTTCCTGGAAAAGTTCTTCCCATCTACCGAAATAAAGTAGTATTTATCAGTGAAACAGACTGAAGCCAGTGCTGTTATTTAAGCAAAATACACAACAAACTGTTATCTAACCAGGCATATATGAAAGTAAAAAGCCTGCATTAGAAACCATGAGGAAATATTTCCCTTGCGCTGAAAAATGACTAAGAAGAAGTGTTTATTTTGTTAGAATAATGTATTCTGCTTTAGAAGTGAAAATAAAAATTCTGGACATTCAAAGCCCCATAAAATAGACAGATCCCCAAAGCCATTCCAAATTACTGACAATAATTTTTTTCCAGCAAATGAAATTTATCAGCCAGATTTTCTGCAATATAAGTGCTTGCTTTATATTTCACATTCTTTTGGCTTGCTGAGCCAATATATTTTTCAAAAACTATTTTCAGCTGTCTGGATTCATATATAGTTGATACATTTATTTATAAATTGAAAAAATTAGTGCGAATGTGCCCAGGACAAGAATAAGTAGTATCATTTTTAGAGCAAGGATCAAGCTATTCCTTATGTAATTAAAATTACAGGAGGAAGACATTATGAGAACAATATTATCATGAAAAACAAGAAGTTAAAATTACATTTTTAACTATAAATTTATTTGGCTATTTGAAGACAAAAAAGCCTCATGGACGCTGCTACTGATTACCACAAGCCATGCTCCTATAAATATAGCTGGAATGCCAGTTTTACCATTTTGTGCTTCAATTAATAAAACTGGCATGCTTAAAAACATATAAAACCATTATAATGATAACTTTCCTTCAGAAATTATAGATTCTTGTTTTGTATTTATTTTATTCATTGTCTTACAAGATATATTTTGGTGGACTAATATCCTAGTATTTGTTTATCTAAGTGTATTGATAAAATTTTTAGACTATTTTGTGGCTTTTATTCAGATAGTTTCCTTTTTTTTAACATGTGTACACTCAAGTAACCATCCAATCAACCAGTCAGCATTTCTTAAATGATTAAAATAAGTTGCAAGAAAGAAAAAAAAATACTGAAGTCATGTCTTTGAGACTGCAACATATTATTTGATGATTACACTAAAATACTATTCATAAACTTGCTAAACATTAATGTATTTTTTGAGTAGAACTTTAAAAACTTCCATTGATATTTCTTAATATAGTTGTACTTCTCTAATGTGCTCAACAACATTCTTGATTTGCATAAGAGAAGAAATGTAAAATTCAATTTATCTTTTCAAATTATTTATTTACTGACGTACATACAATAAAATGCACAAATCTCAGTGTATAGCTTGATGAATTTTGACATGTGTACACAATTCACTAATCATCACCCAAATTCAATTTAAGTAATGGAACTGAAATTCAATCTATTAAATATCAATACTTTCATCTTTATGATATCTTGGGGGGTAACCTAGAATTTTTTTTTAAATCCCTAAAATTGTTTTCTTCAGGTATTCTGGCATATGTAAGTGGTGACTTTTATTTATTTATTTATTTATTTTTAAAAAGTGTCACCTTTTAAAACTAGAGCATGCTAGTTACAGTATTACATACAAGAATATATTCAAACTCAATAAAAACTTGTCCCCTATACAGCCGACACAAATACTTTTTGTTAGTGTTATAACTGCACTGATTTGTACCAAAAAAGTGTCACCTTTTAAAACTAGAGCATGCTAGTTACAGTATTACATACAAGAATATATTCAAACTCAATAAAAACTTGTCCCCTATACAGCCAACACAAATACTCTTTTTGTTAGTGTTACAACTGCACTGATTTGTACCAAATATTATTATTAGTATTTGAACTGAGATTCTAAGAGTACTTAAAACACTTTCAAATCCTTATAAAAGTAAGATACTGCTACACTTTAATTAGGTATGTAATTTACAAGACTTGAAAAATAATAAAAGTAACTGTGAATGTAATTATTTTTTAAGGAACATAAAATTTTGAGAGAGAATATATTTTGACACTTTTCTTTGAATAAAGGATGGAGTTTATATTTACATGACCTTCATCAGTAGCATTACAAGGCCTTCCCTATCATATGAACTTTTCAGTCACTGTAATTTCTAGCCTAAATAATTATAAGCATTTAATTTAAAAGATTACAATCATTAATTTCAATAATCAGTTCAGTAACTTGAAAAGCATGCAACAGCTAAGGTTTGTTTTCATGTTGTACTCACCACAGTACAAAATTTATAATTTATTGGTATTAAAACAAATATTACACAATTGTTTAATTACAGATAAAGGATACATTATAGTTTCATGCTCACTGCATTGAATCATCAAGTCATTATCTTCTTTTTGCCATCAACAGACAGCCTACCTTTTTGTCAGCAGGCTATTTCATTTATTTCACAGAGAAACCCAGTTTCACAATAATTGACTTGTCAGAAGCCCTAATTTATGAGGCTGAGCTCTGTAAGATTTCTCTATATTGGACTCAACCTGCACACAAGCAGGGTTGAATATTTACAATGCTGCTAACAGGTGCTGAGTTGTTTAATGATTCTAATAGCCAGAAGCGTACTGAGAAAGCCAGCGGGATCACAATTACAGGCTGTTTGAACACAACAATTACTAGTCCCCTGAGAGGTGTGAAAGTCAAAGGCAGTTTGATACTGACAGCATCTAGCACATGGGCTAGACAAGCTACCTTCTATTAGCAGTCCACTGGGAAACAGCCTCTCCCTATCGTAAAAATTTACAAAGTTCATTAAATTTTAACAATCCAAAAGTAAAACAACTTTAAAAAATTACCTTTACAAGATCTTATCAAAGGACAAACAAGAATATTACACGTGAAACCTCAAGTTATCTTTTCCCAACCTTAATAAGGATGACATTTCACCAGTTGAGAATGAAAGAGACTTTATTGCAATCTAAAACACAGATAAAGTTACACCAACCAGTTTGGATTTAATGTGAACAGTGGCAGCCATTTCCTGTTTAGTTATTGTAAACCTGGCCAGAGATCCTGCTGGGAAATGTTTCATCAGTATCAGTGCCGCCGCTGTAACTGTCAGGGCTGCCCACTCATTTGTTACAGCACCGCGTTTTTTTTTTATGTTCAGATTATGCAGCAGTAATAATGACACAAATAATGAAAGTGGTTGCAGGAACAGCTGAAACTACCACAACATTTTTGTCCCAGAAATATTTAAAAGCTTTCTCAGGGGAAAACAGAGAATAAAACTGAGCACACAAATTGAATCCAGAACTCAATTTGGAATATATTATATTTCATGATGCACCGGTACATGTGTTTATACATATTGGAGCAAACCAATATATATGTATGTGTGTGTCTACATATGTATATTTATACATGTAAGTATGTATCTTTATAGGCACACATTATTTGCATATGTGTATATACACATACACACATATACATATGTATATACATATACATATATCTCATACACAGACAGACACAGAATATAGAGATATAGAGAACAACCTAGGAACTGGGGCTGAAATCTTTATCAACATTAAGATTTGGTTGTGGTGGTGTGTGGTATGAAATCAAGATCATGAATAGGGTCATATTTATTCATCTATATATGGCTGCATTTTGGAAGTGGTCTTTATCTTTTCTATTTTTAAATAAACATCAGTTTCTTCTTGTAACACACACATTCACAAACACAAGCATGCTTACATGCCCCTCTTACCCACCCAGAAGTCAAATCTTAATGTATGGCACTGAATGATAGTTTTAAGGATAAATTAAAACTATATATAATATAAGCTCTTCATTTGAGAATGATTTTAACCTTCTTTAAACTTTCACCAGAACTAAAAATAAATAGAAAAATTTTACCAATTTCCTGAACTCCTGGTGTGTTTTTTTGTTTCTAGATTTCAGGAAGGGTGATTTAAAATCAAACAGTAATAAAAAGATATAACTAAGGGACACTCAGGGAGAAAATTGCAGAGCATGACAATAATGCACTAAGAAAAATGCATAAATCATTAAAACAGATTTAGGCACATGTTCCCATTTTTATCCAGATACAAAGGTATTAAATATCAAAACAGATAGGTTTTTTTTAACATCAAATGAACAAAAAGTGCTATAAATTCAAATTAGTATGGTACAGTTCCCATACAGAACACATTTTCCAGCACAGCACTGGAAACAGAAGTGGACAGGGAGCGTGGGTATTTGAGCCCTGGACCGGATAAAGAGCCCAGCGATGGAATATGGGCCCTGGACCCAGACTGCCTGGACTCCAGGGCTGCTTCTGCCACTCTGGGGCTGTATGACAATGGGCAAGGTGCTCGACCTCCCTGTGCTTCAGTTCCTTCACCTATAAAATGCGGATCGTAACAGTACTAAATGAGTCAGGCTTTTGAAACAGCATCTCAACTATAGTAGACACTCAATGAAATATATGAGTGTAGTTTTGTTTCCCAGTTTATTAATTTCAATTTTTATTTTTATAAACCCCCTTCTTGTATTGATGTCATGCTAATGTTCTTCATTTCGTTTCTAGGGAGGAATGCTTAGTTATTTTATTATCAAGCATTCAAGCTGTCTCGTAGGGGCTCTAAAGATATGAATACTCCTTGGAATTATGCTTTAAAGTTCACAAGTGTTATATAACACTTTTATTTTTGTATAGCTCTAGTCTATACCTTTTTAAATATTTCACCTTTCACTAGAATAATGGCAAAATCCCAAGCAGTTGGCTTTTTTTGCCATCCTTTTTCTCATTTATTCCTGATCTTATTGAATTATACACTGAGCATGCAGCCTGATGGTCTCTACATCTTGAAATACCCTGAGTTGTTCTTTGTGGTTCAGTACAAGGTACGTTTTTATAAATAAATTTCCACAGGTGTTCGCAAGTATGGCATATTCTCCTTTGGAGGTATGCACAGGGATACATACACATGTTCAAGGATTCCGTTGCTCAAATTTTCTCTTTTACACAATGCTTTCTAATCTCTTGGGGCATGCTGATTCTTGAGAGATGTGTTAAAGTTTCTCAAATGACTCATTTAATTAATGTCTTGGACTTCTATAGGTTTTTGCTTTATATATTTTGATGCTATGTTTTAGTTACCTAAAAATATGTATTCAACTGTAGGTTTTTAGTGCTTGGGCCTGTTATCAGTTTGAACCATTCTTCTGTATCCTTTTAAATCTTTTTTTGCCTTGAACATCATTTTGTCTCATTTTAATTCTGCAGTTGTTTTTTCTTTTTCGTGTTTCTCCTTCATACTTTCTTTCACTCCTTAACTTTCAGCTTCTCTGTATCATTTTGATTTGATATGTTGTTTACAATCATGTTTAGTTGGATTTCAAAAAATGGTTCTGAGAATTTCTTTCAACAGTGAAGCTTAAATCATTTATAACATTTCTGATTATAATCGACCTGACTTATGATATGAATAAATCCTTAGTCCTCCATTCAAAACCTTACAATGGTCCTCATTTCACCTAGGATGAAAGTGAAAGTCCTTACCATGGTCACTAAGGTCCCACATGAGCCAGCAGTACTGCCCACCGCCCACCTCCTGCACCTCATCTGCGGCTACTCTCCAGGCCTCCCCTGCTCAGCTATGCCTTCTCCTTGCTGTGTCTGAGCACACCACACGTGCCTGCCTTCCACCTTTCCTGTGCCCTTTGGCTTGAAATGCTGTCCCCGAGATATTCATGTGGTCAGCCACTTTACCACTTTCAAATCTTTGTTCAGATGTCGGCATCTTGTTTTTCCCCAACAATACAAATTATTATCTATAGTTACCATGCTGTGTATTAGGTCCCCAGAACTTATTTATAACTTTGACCCACATCTCCCCATTTCCCCTTTAGCGCCTTTAATCAGGCCCACTCTGTATTTAATACTGCCATTCCCCTTTCTACCCTCTGACTCTTCCAGCCTTCCTTTCCTTGCTCTCCTTCTTTTCAAAGCGTTCAACATCTTCAACAAGGTATTACACTTACTGTCTCTGCTAAAAGAATGAGTGCTGGGAAAGCAGAAATTTTTGTGTTTAGTTTACAAATACATCTTCAAAATGCCTAGAATACCGTGTGGTACATAGTAGGTGTTCAATAAATGTTCACTGAATTAAATAATACAGATTAAATTTTTAAATGCTTAGGCTGTAACCTTTTAAGGAGATTTTATGGTTTTTGAGACTAGAGATCATTACTTATGTTGCTATCACTTTCCAGTAGAACCTAATACAGCTGCTAATCAGAGCATTTTCTTGGGATATAATTGACACATAACATCGTATTAATTTTAGGTATACAACATAATATGGCCATCAGATAAGTAGATGAGGAAATGTGAACTAAGGAATATTTGCTCATTTACATGCGCTACTGTCAGATGGGCAGGAGATACCCTAAGTTGTCAGTACCCAAGAAATCCCGTCTCCGAGGCTCCAGTGTAATTTAAGTTATAACCCAAGTACATCCCCTCGAGGTTTTGACTTTGTGAGTTAACCTCCCTAAGCTTCTTGTTCTGTTTTTACTAATACTGTTTATTATAGTTTCATGTGGATTTTATCATCATAATATTATTAAATAGAAGGCAGTTTGTAACCAGAGCAACAGGGAGTGATATCTACTCCAGTTTCCCTTCCGTGGGTCCCCTGTTCTGACTGGGGTCTCCAGCTGAGCTTTTGGGTCACTGCACTCTCACGGTTGGAAAAACATAAACATTAAATGCATTCCATGTCTACTAACTAAACCTTACCTAGTTCCCACCTCTAACATAATAAATACATTTAATTTCTGATCAATACTATCTGACAGTTTGCAAATTAGGCTAAATCAGGGACAGACTATAAACTAGTTTAAACAGTTGGAGAACTAAGAAGCAAGAGTGAAGAAAAATTAAAAAGCAAATTTGAGGTTTCAAGTCAGTGTAAATAGATGTAGAGTAATAATATGAACAGAAGAAAGAGTAGAGGAAAATATCAATGCATGATTAATTCAGTTTTAGACATGCTGAGTTTGAAATGATGGTGTGAAGCCCAAGTGGCAACAGTCAGAAGGCAGGTGGAGAAATAAGACTGTAAGTGGGTACCAGATTGGAGTAATATGTTTTGGGGTGCTCCACACCCAGGTGATTCTTTTAAAGATCAAAGAGATTGCTAGAGAATTTAATATTATGCATTAAGAAGAGCATGACATCACTTCTACAGCATGCTCACCAGAGAAGGCTGAACAGGGATGAGGAGATTTCAGCCAAACCCAAACTGAAGGACATTCTACAGAATAATTGGCTAGTATTCTTCTGAAGTGTCAAGGTTACGACAAAGACTGAGGAAATATCACAGATTGGGTGAACTAAGGAGACAAAAAATTACATGCACTGCAGGATACTAAATTGGATCCTGGACAGAAAGGGGACATTAGTGGGACAAGAGATGAAATCTGAATAAAGATGGCAGACCAGTTAATAGTGTCACATAAATGTTTATTTCCTGGTTTTTCCTAATTTTAGTATAGTCAGGTCAGATGTCAACACTTGAGGAAACTGGGTGAAGGTCATACAGTTTTATAAATACTACACACTTCTTTTTTGTACTACTTTTGCAATTTTTAGAAGTCTCAAATTGTTTCAAAATTAGAAGTTACAATGTTTTTTAAAACACAAGAAAAGGAGACGTAATACAAAGTTCAGTGTATCTGTAGATTCAGGAAGGGACTATCATTTGCTAAAGAATTTTTGCCTCAGAGAATGATTCCCTCATCTGCCAATCAGCCAAGCTGACAAATGATTAGTTTCTTAGTCTCTAAGCTAGACTCTTAGGATGGTAAAAGCACAGAGAGAACAGGAGTAACAGCTATTAATCAACACTAATTTTGTTCTTCATAATTAACAGAGAACTTAGAAAGCCTTCAATTCACGTATTTGATTCTCAACAGGACTCTGGGAGTGAGGGAGGCTATTCCTCACTTTCCAGATGAAGAAGGGGAAGCTGAGAGAGGTGAAGTGAGTCAAGGTCACAGAGTCAGTAAAGGGCAGTACTGGATCAAGAATCATTGCTCTGATTCCAAGTTCAAAGCTTTTTCTACCATGTTAATTGCCTGAAAAATGAACATATCGACAGTTACACACCAAGCCGTATTCTCCTACCACCTCAGTTCCCTTCTAAAAATTAAGGGTTGTGAATCAGACAACTTAGGTTTTCAAGTTCTGGCTTTATCACAAAGTATTTCTGAGACCCAGGGTAAGTCACTATAAATTTCCAGCCTCCCTTTCCTCAATGTCAAGCAAGAAGGTTGGACAAGAAGACATGTAAAGTCTATCTCCATACACAATTCCACAATTCTAATCCTGTGATCAATTTACTATGGTAAACTTGCAATGCTGCAGTCATGTTTCCAAATGATATTTTGTACCTAATCCAGAGGCCCTAACAGATGAGGGAAAATGCCACCATATTCTCAAACTCTTATCTATGTAAGTGGAAACACTAGCTGAAAAGAAAAAAATTTCTTAAGGTACTCACAGGTAAGAAATAATTAATAACATTTCATCACCTCTCTGTTCAAGACTTTACAATGGCTTAATATTTCTTCTTACTCATATCAGGAATATCCCTCGTCTTTTGTCATCCTTCCATTCCCTCTGCATTGTTAAGGTCCTATTCATCTTCCCCCTTTAATTAAACAGCTTCCTAGCTGGTTTTAGGCTGTAAATGTCTCCCCATTCTGGCTCATTCCCTACTACGGTGCCATGTTTGGTGAGGTATTGACACATTACCAAATCTAGTGATGCCAACCATGTCCAAGGGCTTCCAGTGGCTCACCCCAGCCCGTAGGATCAGACGCAAACTCCTCACATGGCACATAGGCCCTTCACTCTCCGATGCTTGGCCTACTTTCCGGCAAGACAATCCCCTCGCCCCCATACTCTTTTAAGCTCTGGCTGCAGTGAATTCCTTGGCATTCTCTGAACACTCATTCGAGCCCTGAGGGCCTTTGGCCATGGAGTGTTTTTGTGCCTTCTATCTTTTCTACTTCTGTTCCAGATGTGAAATCTGGTTGAAGTATCACCTCTCCTCTGAAGCTTTCATTCTCATTGGCTTACAATACAGTTCTGTTAAAGTGCTTATGATTTACATTCTAGTGATTTATGCGCCTTTTTTCCCCACAGTAAAAGATCAGCCCTGAAGATAGAGGATAACGTACACTAAGCCTTATGCCTCTGGGTCTAGTACAACACCTGACAAACAGGAGCTGAATGAAGACCTAATCTGTAATATCTGAAGCAAAAGACACTCCACCACAACTTCCCTAGTGGTATTTCCAGTTGCAGCATTCTTATTAAACTTTACAAATGCCTCACGAACTCTTCCAGCCTCACTCTTCTCTGAATTCCCACTGCTTCTAAGTCAGTTACCACCATGGGCTTTGGTACATTTCTTAATGACTTCAGGTTTCCTGTCTTCCTAACTACAGACCAAACTCTGAGGATAGCCTATGCTAATTAAGGTAAGCTAAGTAATAAATGCAAACAATTATTTACTTTCTAATATATCGTAATGTATTGTGAGCACATCAGAGACATCGTCTGATTCTCTGGAGAAATTCATATACCTACAATGACAAAGTTCTGACTTTTTTGTTATGTACCTGAATTTAGAGATTATTATTTTCAAACACACGTTCTTTCAGTACAAAATAAAAAGATAAATAGTTGCCCTTTGTTTACCTGGGGTTCATGATGAGACGTCGGAAAAAGTAGGTCCAGGTGATATAATCCATTGCATCTTGTTTAGATGTTATTGTACCGCCAGCGATCTCTGCATTTAAATGGTCAGAGAGCACTCCTAATAAGCTATAGGGGGAAACACATATGATTGTTAAATGAAACACACTTTACTCTATCTCACAGAGCAGGTGGACAGGGAGCTAGTAACATTCAGGAGAAGATAAAAGCCAAGAAGAGAAAGTTAAGAACAACAGAAGATACACCTCGGAGCTAGGGAAGAGCATACTTATTACGGAATAACACTGAGGTACAAGAAAGAAGAGGTGGCAAGAGAGGGATGATAGTTACTGTAAAGGGAAGACATCCCCCTCATTTATTCAGTGAATATTGAGTTCCCAGTCCTAGAAGGCAACTGTGCTAGGTGCTGGAGAGTGTGCAAAAATGATCAGATGTGTTCAAAGAGTGTAGTAACAAAATGTTCATTTTAGTTTCTTATGTGAAATAGAAAAAAGAGGAAACAATGTTCAATAAAAGGAGAGGCTAAATAACTGATACATGCAATGATATGCAGGTATTAACATACATAACTAACATACATAACATTGCAAAGGATGCTTTAAAGTCATGAGAAAATGGCCACAATAAGTTGGATGAAAAAAATGAGTTTCCTTATTACTCTCAATTAACCAGTGATAGAGTATAAACCTGTAATAAAACTGTATAGTCAATTTGGAGGGCAAGTTGGCAATACCTATTTGGATAATTACTATGACCCTTTGGATTTCCCTTTGGATTATCACCTGTTCAAGAAATATTTATATATCAGCATAGGGAAGCAAAATCCTCACTGCAACATTTTTTGTAAGAGGAAAAAACTGGAAACTCTCTAAATGCCCATTAATAGAGAAATTAATATATAAACTGTGGAATACTCTGTAACAGATAAAATATTAATAATAGTCATATCAAGGTAATTAAATTTTTAGATAACTATTTACTGAAATAAAAAAAGAAAATTATACAAGTTATACATGTACAACACAAGAGATTTTCCCAATGTGAACACATCCATGTAACCAATATGAATATCAAGCATTACCAGTTCCCCTGAAATCCTCCTTATGTGCTGTCTAGTCATTATCTTTGTTCAGTAGGACATACTGACTTTTCTCTCTTTTCCTTACTTTACAGCAGTGGCCTTGGCTTCTAGCACAATGCCTGCTGGAAGTGGTGAGAACAATACTCCTTCATCATTCCCTATCTCAAGGGGAAAAAGTTCAGTATTTCATTGTTACCTATGTTATCTGCCATAGATTTGTTGTCAATTCTCTATCAGATTACGGATTATTTCCTTATATTCTTGTTTGCTAAGAATTTTATTATAAATGGGTATGGAATTATATCAAATGCTTTTCCTTTTTGTTTTTTCTCATTTGTTTCCTGCTAATGTGGTGAATTATGTTAATTTACTTTCAAATAACAAATCATCTTTGCATTTATGGAATAAACTATACCTAACTGTAATATGTTATCTTTTTTTATATTGCTGGATTTGACTTACTAATGTTCTGTTTATGATTTCTGTATCTATGTTCACGACAGACACATATTTGTTATGCTGTTTTTGCAAATTTTTTTATCAGGTTTTGGTATCAAGGTTATTCTTGTCTTATAAAACAAGCTGACAAATATTCTTGTCTTTCTAATATAGGAAGAGTTCATGTAAGACTGATGCAATTTCTTCCTTAAATGTTTTGAAGAGTTCACTAGTGAAGCACCTGCGTCAGAAGAGTTCTTTGTGGAAAGATTTTAAATTTCAGATTTAGTTGCTTTGATAGGGAAGACACTATTTAGATTTTCTATTTCCTTTTGGGTTAGTTTTCAGTTACTTTTTTTTTTAGAATTTCAGCATTGGATCTAAATTTAAAAAATTTCTGTATAAGGTTTTTCATATCTTTTTAATGTCTGTGGCATCTTTTCATTCCTAATATTATTTTGTTCTTTCTATCTTTTTTTCTTGATTAGACTTCCATGTTTATCAATTTTATTCTTTTCAAAGAATGAACTTTTTGCTTTGTTGATTCTTTTCTAATGTATGCTTGATTTCAATTCTTTAATTCTTGCTCTTATCTTACTCTCTCCTTTCTTTGAGCTCAATTTTTTTCCAAATTCTTGAGCTCCTCAGATCATTGAGTATTCATTCCTTCTTTTACATATACATATAGTCATAAATTTTCTCTTAGCACAGTGTTAACTGTTATCTGTTTTTTATTTTTCCAAATTAAAAAGAATGGACATTAGTAGCACTTAGAATAAAAACTCCAAAGACTATTTATACTGTAAAGTAGAAATGTGTTTTGTCTTTTGCAGTGAGAATATAGTAAAGAAGATACAGTATATTCAGAAACACTATGACAAAAGTTGGCAATTCATAACTGTTACAAGTGAGAAGTAGATAAGTCTGAGGGAGAAAAGGCTATTTTCAGCTGAGAAAATGAGAGAAGACTGTCAAAGGTAGTAGTTACAGGGCCATAATGTATGTGATAATTCTGAAAAGTCCCTTTATTTTGTATATTTACTTAACGACTATACTACAAAACACCAATGAAACTATGCTTTGTTAAATGCTTACTTTGCAGCAGACACTATTATAAGCAGTATAATATTTGATCATGAGATAGTATTGCTATTATTTGTACCTCACAGGTAGGTGTACCAAGGAATGCACCTGAGGAATCGAATGACTTGCTTAACCTGATGCAAGCGGAGGAGCTCAGATATGAACCCATGTTGTCTGGCTCCAGAGTCAATGTGACTGAACATCGTACAACAATGTTTTTCTTTAAGATTTTTTTTTTGTGTGAAAATTATAATTGAATGTTGTCAGGCAGCAATAATTATATTCAGTTTGGCTTCAAATAATTCTTTTGAACTAGATGTTTTAAAGATTTTTATCTAATAAAATGTTAATCACATAAATACTAACTTGCTATTACATGAATCCATTTAAATTGATGTATAGTAAAATTTACCTTGATTCTACTGGGAAAGGCTCATAAAGAAATTTTTTGTAAAAGTCTTTCTTTATGTCGTGAACCAGAATGACAGCTTTGCCCTGGTCGTCGAACTGAGGCCTCCCGGCGCGCCCCATCATCTGGAGTACATCTGTAAAACAAGAGGGCAACAGGTTCTGCAAAGGGGCATGCAGCACAAGGTGTATTACTGGCTGTGGCAGGTCTCTACAGCAGGACAAAACAACGAAGGAAACAGTACTTTAAGAGCATGTCTCTGATGCCTGAAATTGAGTCTTCTAATAATTAAATAATTCATTATGATAGAAAACTGAATCCTCAAAAGAATCTCTTACCGTTTGCAAAACTAAGAAAGATGAAATGTTCCTTGAGTTAATGCTTAAAAATGCTATTTAAGAGTTACTTCTCTTTTAATTAAACAAAATACAGTAAAACATGTAGGAAAATTTCTTCGGCAGACTCATTTGGTTAGTTTTGAGTACTGGGTCCATTTAGGCTTCACCCTCTCCCACCCACAGTATAAAATTTATTTCCTTTGCACAGTAGTTCCCCCCTTATCCACGGTTTCACCTTCTGTGGTTTTAGTTACCTGTGGTCAACCACAGTCAGGGCGGATGAATCTCCTGACATATCGTCAGTTCAATAGCAGCCTAACAGCACGTCCTGAAGCCTGCGTCACTCACCTCACTTCCTCTCACCATGTAGGCATTTTATTATCTCACATCCTCACAAGAAGGGTGAGGACAGTACATATGTCAAAATAAGGTATTTTGAGAGACCACATTCCCATAACTTTTGCTACAGTATATTGTTCTATTAGTTATTGCTGTTAATCTCTTAAACCTATAAATTAAATTTTATCATAGGTATATAAGTACAGGAAAAAACATAGTATATTTAGGGTTCAGTACTATCCACTGGGTCTCAGACATCCACTGGGGGTCGTGGAACATATTCCCCACATGTAAGAGGAGACTCCTGTATGGCAAGAATCTGAAGTAAGTAATTATTTTGAAAGACAGAGTTTTTACAAGTATAGTCATTGAGTGGAAATACACACTGAGTATATTCCCCTGTTTAGAACCCACTGTTAATGCTTCCATCAAGTTTTAATGTATGTTAATAGAATGTTCATGCACAAATCTCAGTAACAGTACTACAGTTCTATAAGTCCCACAGAAGTGTCATTTCTAGTGAAATAGATTTAAAATTAAACATCATAATGTTTATACTTCAAGTCAATAAGGGCTACTAATCAGTACTTCCATCTATTTATGAATTTGACGCCATTAGTTATGTGTTTGATGTTTATTATAAAACAGCTCAATATTTTGAGTAATATTTGCACCGGACAGAAAATTTATAATTTGCTCATATGTTTAAATGTGATCAATTCTCTACAATTTAAATGCAAATTGTAGAGGCTTAATGTCTCTTTAAATTAAAAAAAAGTTACCGGTAATGGGAAAATCCACATAACGTCTTGTTTTTCCATCGTAATATTCTGTTCCCTTGATAATTACTAAATGAGCTGGAAAGTTTACACCCCAGGCTAATGTACTTGTAGCAATGAGAACCTAAAAAAATAAAAGATAAAAATCTTATATCTAATTAAAACATAACTTTTAAGTTACATTTAAATACCTGTCCACGGAAAAGAAAAATACCTGAACTTTACAGTTTACAAATAGCTCCTCCACTGTTTTCCGGTCCCTGTCGTGTAGTCCAGCATGATGCATCCCTATCCCGAAAGCAAGTGTCAGCTTCAGGTTGGAATCTCTTAGCGTCGCAATGATGTTCTCCATCTGCAAACAAAAACACAAAAGACCTAGTGCATTCGCTTAAAATTTTCATATGAAGACTGATTTGATTCATTTTGTGTTTTGCTTTTTATGGTACTCTATGAACATAAAAACATAGGCCCCATCTACAGTTATGATTAAATTAATTGAAAAGACCATCTACTTAGTGAGAATGTATATTTTAAAGGAATTAAAGTCTAAATATTATCTACCTTATTTTTATGCCTCAAGGGAAAAAAAAAATCTGTGGATAAAGAGAATATCCCCTTAACAAGTAACTACTAAAAGGCGCGTAATGCTGACTGAAATGTTTCTGTGTCTGTTCATCTCTTGTAGGAAACCTATCTTTTTTTTTTTCTGGCTTAGTGCTAATAATTCAGAAAATATGGACAAAAAGTTAATATAAAAAAGTCAGTCAATCCACCACAGGGACAGGAATCCGTCAAATTTAGGCTTTTTCACTGAACTTCAGTGACTCCAGGGCATGTGACATAACCTCTTGGAGCCTCAGTATTTTAATTTTAAAAATCAAACTGATGTAACTTTGTTTGCTTCTCATTTCTTTGATCAACACTGAGGTTAAAACTTTTCATATTAACTGGTTTTATAAAAAAATTAATTCTTTTCTTCTTTTAAGTGGATGTGACAGCTTTTTTCTAATTGGTTTTTGATATATATTAAAGGTATCAACTGCTTGTTTATCATATGCTATAATACTTTCATCCAGTTTTCTACTTGTACTTTATTTACATATTTTTGTTTATTGACTTAAATTTTTAAGTTCGCCCCTTATATTTTGTTGCTCAGAAAACTTTTCATTTTAAGAGCAAATACATATTCATTCACTATTTCTTCTACTTCTGCTAGTTTTTTTAACATTTAATTAATTTATAATTTACTTTGTAATAGAAAGTATTACAGAAATCTAAATTTATTTTTCCTAAGTAACCAATTATTCTAGCAATACTAATTAAATAATTCCTTTCCTCACTTATTTTAAGTGGTAAATTTACTCTATTAAGAATTCTTATATATTCCAGGTTTGCATTTTAAAACAGACTTCATTTTCAGCCCGTTTAGCTCACTAAATTTTTATATGTCTAAATGGTTTCTGAAACTCATGTTTTATGAATATTCTCTGAATATTCTATCACTTTCTGTTCTACATGGAAAATACTTAATGCAACACAGATTTTTATGGCAACAAGCAGTAAATCTTGTTTTCTTACAAGACTTACTCCTTGTAAAGAACTAAATAGAAAAGTCCAACCTCTTTCTGTTTAATGATAGACCCTCTACTGGTCCTTAAAGCAGAGGATGACACAAGGTGCAGTATGTGAAAATTCTTTCGGGGAAACCCCATGAGAAGAGTAATGCAGAGGTCCAGTGGTTTGAGAATATGCAAGCATTTAAAAGAATGACATATTTTAATTATGTCTATAGCTTCACCACCACATCCAACAGTAAACAATAGTGAAGGAGGAACTTGGAAACAGGTACACTCACAAAATCTCCATCTATAGAAACCTGAGCTGGCTTCTGCAGTTTAAATATGCCTAAGACAACATATCCGTAATGATAAAGCACTCTAACCGCTTTCAGTTTTACTCATTTTATTTGCAATGGTCAGAAAAGTTTTACATGTTTATTTTATGTGTGAACAACTTGTTTTATATTAATAATGCAGAAACTAGGAATATGAAGCTTGGCTTTACAATAATTATTAATGTATAAAGAGTATTGCATAGAGTAGGTCATATTTTAATGACATTTATACCATGCTATTTACAACCTTCCCTGAGCTGGAAGTAATATATAAACAGTTCCATCTGTTTCATAGTCACAGTACACTCACCTGATATTTCTGAATTATTTATTTTATAAACTATTTAGCAAGAATACAGAAATGTATTAACAAATCCTCCTGAACTTTACAATTAGCACAGGCTACAAATGCATGCTATGAAGAAAGGTGTTCATCTTGTCTCATAAATTAGGTGTTAGCCATTCTCAGGTGACAGCCTATATTATCCATTTTCTGTTCAATAGTTCAACAACAACAAAAAATCTTTAATTTACACTATCAAGAATTAATTCACTGATATTTTTACGTGGACAATTAGTTTTAGGGATTTTTTTTTTAGTTTCTAACTTAAATTTAATGGTGTACTTTTATAACTTGTATAATTTATGATGTTCTACGGCAATGCCAATCATAGCCAAAAAAGCTATGTATCCTTTACCAGAGGAGAACTGAAGAATCCTGTGGCAGGAGGTGTGGTGAGGCATTAATATCCTCTCCTTTCACATCCGGGAAGGCTAGCTGTTTCTCATTCCCCCTGCCCCACTTTCACATAAATCAATGGATTAAAAAGAACTATCTGCCTCTCTGAACTGGCAAAGATCTAAATTCCTCATGAGGACAATCACAAAAAACAGCTTCATTTATTACATGGTTATTATGGATGAATTTTGAGTTATTTGAACATCATAAAAAAGCAAAATTTATAGTAATGTTACTCAATCATTAAACATAATATACTACTGAAACAGCCTGTTTAAGTTCAAAAATATAAACTTTTGATTAAATTATACATCTTTATTACTGTGCTTAAAATGAAAATAAGTTTCATCTTGACCACAATGTAACACCAGCAAAATTTTTCAGAACTTAGGATAATGAAAGCTTAAAACACTGCAATATATATTACTTGTTGAGTAATTATTATGTGTCAGGCATTGTGCTTAACACTTTACAAAGATTATCACATTTAATCCTTTACATAAAGTAATATGGCTCTAATGTAACACCCAATTCATTTACATAATCCAGTATATTTAAAATTAAGATTCAGTTATTTTGAATACGATAGGGTAGCCTTTCTCAGCCTGTTTCTATGAGGGAATGAAGCCCCACAAAAATATATTAACTACCATCTTAATCTTTCCAAAGACAGCACTATTCTAGATGGTTAGGAGAAAAATTCATTTATTACATACAATGGATGCCTTAGGACATTAAGGCTTAACGCTTGTTAAGGAAGACTGCTATAGAATTTAAAAAACAATATTCATGATAATTAAAACAGTATAACAGAGGGAATTTTAACTTCACAGTTCACTTCTATAAAACCAATATTTGGTGTAATGTGTAAGTATCTTTCCAATCAACAGTCTTTGAAGTATGTCTACCTGATAAACCAAAAAAATTACTTGATATTATAAATAAAGGAAAAACAGATCTGTATTCCTCTAAGTAATGGTCTTTCTTTTTTAGGGTGGTGGGGCAGGAGGCACATATGTAAACTGTTGAACCAATTACTTTAATAGAATTTTTTTTATATTTTAAATTTATTATACTCAAAAAGCTTTTGTAGAAAGATAGGATTCCATTTAAGTAGATGCATTACTCTGTGCCTGAAATACATTCCAGTCAGAATATAATTCAGTGAGTTGATGACAATACTGGCTCCAAAAGAAAGGAGGAAACCAGATTGGACAAGAATGAGCTAACAGATTGTACAGCCCAATTCTGTCCCTTTGAGTGTGATATATTGTTTCAAGATGCTAAAAACCCATACTTTTTCAAAGCCTATCTGTTGTGCTAGTTTTCCCATTTTCACAGAGTCCTCATTATCAGAACTCTGTGCTCTTTTCAAAGCACGTCAGACTCAGACCATATGCCACTGAACAGTGCTTATCAATTATCTAAAGCGCTCAATAAGAGATACACCATACAGATGAATGATGGAAGTTATGAAGACTTTTTAAAAATAAAGATAATTAAATATATCACATGTAGCACAGATGTTAAATTGTTAAATAATTTCTCTGTAATTACCACCTATTAATTTCTTAGAATACACTTCTGTATGATAAAACCCACAGATGGAAGGGGAAAACACTAAAATGAAAAAAACATTTTAGGGTATTCTGTTGACCTACCTGTAAGAGGAAAGAAATAAAAAATAAGTGAATTAAAAATAGCAAGTTTCCCAACTTTACCAATACTCCTTATAACATATTCCTTGAAGCACCTTATGAGGCCCCAACAATGGTACTTCAAATGACTCATGAGGCTGTGAACACATTTACTGATTAAATATGATTGCATGTGAATTAAATATGTTAAGTGAACCCCAAAGAGTAACATGTAAGTCTTTGCTGTCTGCTAAATAAACATAATACTATTTTCAATGTTTACTTTTTAGCTTGCCTGAGTCTTAATGACAGCAGTATCAAAACTGCATTGTAGGGTGAGATACTGAAGATTTTTCATTACTAATGTTTCTAACTTAATTCACTCTGCTCTTAGTAGGAAGTCCCAGTGTGAGTGCTTCATATTTACTGTTGAATATACATTTTCTACTCATTTCCATTTTGGGGATTCTAACATATGCTTGGACAGCATTTCTATATACTGAAAAGCTTTTAAAATGCAGATAAAAGGGACATTATAAAATTAATTTTCTAAAGTAGCATAATTTAAAAAGCATATTAATATGAGTTAAATTCATAAAGAATCACAAGTAAAAGATTTAAAAAATAAGACCAAATTTTACCATATAGCTTTCAGCAAAAAGAACATATTTACTTATAAGGTTTATTCAATGGTACTGTACTATAACAGGAATAAGTTAACATTTATTGAACATTTAACTCTATTCCCGGCCTGTTCTAAGTATATTAAATGTATTTAGTCTTCACAACAATTCCACGAGTATAGAACTATTATTACTCTTCTAGAGATGAAGGGGTGAGGCTCAGAGGTTAAACACCCCACCAAGGTCACGGAGCTTGTAATGGGCAGCCAGGACTGAACCCACGAAGCCTGGCTCCAGTCCATCCTCTGAACCACACTGCCACCCTTTAACCACCACATGAATGGTGATATACTTCAAACAACTACTTAAAGTCATATATCACTCATGTGACTTAGGATTGGGTGGGCCTCACTGTTTTAGACTATATGCAAAAAAACAGGGAAGATTTGAAATAATGAGTAACGTACTAGACTCACACAGCTCCGAAACTCTATGCAGATGATCTGCAAATCTTTTATTCTTTATTAAGTATTTCTACATCTGTGCTTAAAAATGAAGACTAAATTACTACGTTTTCTAAACTAAATATCACTTCTTATGATTGAGAATGGCACAGCTCTTGCTGGTTGCTTGTGTTTGGCATTTTAGCTACTGCATTTCTCTATCTTCACTGTATTTCTGTCCACATACACCCCCCCTCGAACTTTTCCATCTTCCCTAGTCAGTATGTTGTGCATGGCAGAGTAAGAGAGCACAAGCTCTGGGTCAGCCACCCCGGTTTTGAGTTCCCCAGCTTTGTTTACTAGCTGTGCACTATTGGGCAGATAAATCACTTAATTCTTAAGTTTCTGAAGTTTCACCTTTTGCATCTGTGAAACTGGGATCATAAGATCAACCCTCCCAAAATTCATGATTAAATGATATAAGCCTTTGGTGAACCATGGAACACTCTATAAACATATCAGTTATTACTAAGCATAACGAGAGTGTTGTCTCTTCTTCAACAGGACATACATGTTTATCAACTGAGGCAAAATAAAGCAGAACAGCTCCCTATCTTGCAGATGCTCTTAATTACACAAATAGTCCATGAGGCCCAATTGAGTTCAAATGTCCAATGCTCAGCAAGTCTGTAGGTAACATCTGTTTTGACAGTTAATATTCTTAGCCTAATATTTTTTTTTACTGGTCAACCAATTAGAAGTCTGAGGCCTGAAAAGGAATGCACTTGGGGTGGAACTGTAGTATCACAAGCTAAATCTATTTTAGTTTGATTAAAACAAACAAACAGATCCTTTGAGTTGGAAATGTGGTTACGCTGCAGAAAACTCCATTTCCAGTTTTCAGCAATCTCAGTCCATCTTCAAAGCCTGACACTAACTTCTTAGATATAGGAAAAGGTCTATATATATACATATATATACATATATATGAATGAGAAAGCAAACGAATCAAAGAAAACTATATTAAAATGTTATTAATAGACTCTCCACAGTACATGAACTTGTGACGATTTTGAGTGAAGCTAGTTCATCTTTGTAACTCTATGAAGGGTTTAGTTGTAATGAAATTGGATAAGCTAAGTTTAAATTAAATGATAAACTTTTTTAGCATGTCAAAATTCTGTCAGTAAAAGCATGTGAAAATAATACCGATCTTCCTTTTCATTAAAGTGCCTCTCTTGCACACCTAGGTTAAAAAGTTTTTCATTCAATCACTTTGAAGCATGGTGTGAAGTTATAATCAGCACTTCTCTTCAATAATGTTCAGGGTAATTTACATGAGTCTTCCAGTCAATTAATTTGAATTAAGAAGCTTTAAATGTATTTTCGCTCTAAGGAACACTTATCTTCCATATTCCTCTGATTTTCATGTTTTTCCATCAGGATTCCTTCCATACCTTGCTCCAGTCAGGAAGCTTTCCCTTTCCTGCTTCAGATTTCTCCCCCACCTACCCTCTGGGATACTAAAGACTTTAGAACTCAACCATTTGGTCCAGGGCCTTCAGGGCAAAAGGGACATTCAATTATAAAGACAAAAAAAAAAAAAAAGGATAGCTAATTCTTTTTGCCGTACTCTTCTTTTAGCTGCCTGGACCTTATTCAACAGTGTGGAAGAAGGAAGGGGTAACCCTTCTGCTAACTGGCAAGATACACAGAGGGGTTGAGGGGAGGATATGAGCAGGACTATAGAATGAAGGCTAACCTTAAGCCCAGTTCTGCTTTCCTACCCCAGGTTGCAGCCTCTCAGCCCAGGTGGGGGTGTTGAAGTATGGGCAGAATTTCGAACTCCCACTCAGGGAATCCACTCTGAGGACAGGTGTTCCCTCTGTTTGTCTCTCTTTTTCTGAGGTTGGTGACTATCCAGATCCTAGCACCATTACACCTTAACATTTGGGACCTGACTGCAGAAGCCTAAAGACCATACTTATTAGCTGCTAAATTATAACATTAAATTACACAGCAAAGCTTCTAGAAGGAATTGGATGTCCTATTTGGTTCCATTTCTCCTCCTTTCCCTTCCCACCCATATACTACTCAACTCGTTCCAAACTGGCTTCTATTCACGTATCACTGACTCTGCTTGCCAAGTTCTCCCAGGATGTTCAAATGCTACAGCTCTGCCTTCATCTCAGTCAACTCCCATTAACATTTGATGAGGTCAAGTACTCCTTCGAAGCTTCATGAAACCCTCTCTCTGCAGTGTTTTAGAACACTGTCTTTCTTCACTGGCATCACTTTCTCTTTTTTCAAAGTGCCCTTTGCTAGCTTCTTACTTTCCACCTGGGCTCACAAGGAAAGAGTCCCTCAGGTCTGTCCTCTGCTTCTTACAATTGTCTTGAAATCTACACCTGAAGTCTTGGACATACAGATTAAATCTATGTCCAAAACAAAACTTTTTTCCTTTTTCTCTTTAGCTCAAATATTTCTCCTTCCTCTTTATTCTACACTCTCAGCCCTCCCTATTTCAACAAATGACACAATTATTTACTCAGATGTTTACAGTTAATACCTAGGGCACCATTCATGATTCTTTTCTTTTTCTTAACTTCCACTCTTCAATTCTCAGAAATCTGTTGAATCTAGCCCAAAACATCTTTCCATTGCTATTGTCTCCACCCTGGGTGGCCCCTAGGTCATCACAGTCATTGATTCCTTGCTTACCTCCACTTCAATCCATTTCCCATTAAGCAGCAAAAAGTGATTTTAAAATGTATATTGGGAGTATATAATTTGTCTAGCTTAAACCTTCTTAATGCCCCGGATCATCCCTTTTAGATATCTGCTTGGTTTGCTTCCTTACTTCCTTCACCTCCCTGGTCAAAAGTACTCTCACAGAGAGGCCTTCTCTATTTATATTAATGCCCAACATCCCACTACCACCTTCCTACTCCCCTTACCAGGCTCTTGTTTTCCGTAGCAATTGCCACATATTTGTTTATTATCTATCATTCCCACTAGAATGTTAATTCCATAAGGGCAGGAACTCTACTTAACACACAGAGGGAGCCCAATAAATGTCTATTTAATAAATAAATAAATAAATAAATGGTAGTCTTCTCATAGTACTTAGAATAAAAAGTCAAGCTCTTTAATGGTCTAAGGCCTTGCATGAGCTGGCTTCTGCCTCTCTCACACTGATGTCACTTCCTCCTGGCTTACTGTGTTCCAGCTGAACTGATCTCTCAGTTCCTTTAACATACAACACTGTTCCCTTCACTTGAAATGCTGTTATCTTCTCTATTGGCTTATAACTCAGTTCTCGGCTTAAGTGACATCTCCTTAGAGAAATCTCTGATCATTCTATTTAAAGAAGCTTCCGATCCCTTTAGGGTTTCTTTCACAGCAATATTCATAATTTGATATTAATTTACTTGCTTAATCACACACACACACATACACACACACACATATATGTTTTAAATTTTCTGTCTTCTTAATTAAGCTCCTTGAGTATTGGGGTCAGCTAGCACTTGGTAAGCTACAGACATTCAGTGAATGCAGGTTAAATAAATAAATACAAATTCTGGTAAGTGCTGCCTATTGATTTAAGTTGGAACATTACTATTTTATGGATATTTTTGATATGAGAGAAAAAAATGCCTGGCTATGTGATACCAGATAACCGTGCAACTGAAGCCGCTGATCACACAGATAACATCTGATCCATCTAGCTGTATATTTGGGTGTGTCTAGCAGTTATCTATCATTAGAAGAAATGAATGGACCAGATACAAGAATATCATGAAAGATAATTCATGGATATTCCATATGTGTTCCTATTTCTGCCATATTATCCTTACTTCAACCTGCCTAAGCCCCATGGGGTATTAATTATGTCAAGTTGACTGTGGAAAAAAGAAAACTCCAAATTCCAAATGGCTTTTAATAAGATGGCAGCACCATATGAAGCACACTGATGTGGTGTTATGGCCCCTTTCAGGGAAGACACTAAGGAAAGGAGTAAAAGCTGAGCGGCAGGTATTTCCCTGTCATTTACTGCAAAGTAGAGATGATATGAATTGGTATCCACACTTGGCTCTGTATTTACTAGACTAGCCAAACGGTCAGGGACTTGGCAAGAATGGTCTTGGAGGAAAGGTAACAAAGAAAGACAGAAGTTTTACGTGGATGAACTTTTAGAATGGTCCCAGAATAAAAGACTACCTGTATCCCATGAAGATGTTTACTGAAAAGTTAAAAGCATGCGGAGAACGCTGTTAATAGTCAAGTAGGCAAAATGACCACCTCTGAGGATATCAGGCAGGCTCCCTCCCAGACCCCAGTGTTCTGTGCAGTGCGTTAATGTACTAAATGGCACCATGGAAAGAAATGAAAACTGTGCATGCGCTAAACATGGACCCGTTTCCTTAGGCAGCTCCAGCTGCCACTGTTAAGTGCCTACTATGCTACCGATGCAGATAACCCGAGGTCCTATGCCCATGGGACCAGACAGCTGTTCGGTGGCAGGGAGATTACAGTGGACCCTTTCTATCACAGAGAGGACATCTATTTGAGATGATGTCTAGAATGGGCACTTTGGATTTCACTTCTTCTCCTGCTGGTAGCCTCAATGGTAGGATTACGGAATGCCTCATACGTCATAATGACATCCCATACAATAGTTTTTCTACTTGAGGAGCTCATTTCATAGAGAAAGATGAAGACGACGGATGCCCTAAGATCTAGTGACATCTCTCACTACCCAGAAAGGGCTGGCTTTACAGATTAACGACTCAGAATGGCAGCTGAGAGACATTACTTTGGCAAGGTTGGGTGTTACATTGTAGGACGAGATATATGCTCTGATTCGTTAAGCATAAATGACACTACCTCTCTCACTGCCTGAACATACAGTTCTAGGAACCAAGCAGTCAATGGGTGTGGATGTCTTTTGCAATTAGAGCTAATCAACTAATTGGAAAATAACTGTTTCTTTTCCCTGTATCTCTAGCTCTGCTAGTGTGGAGGCTTAATATCCCAGGGAATGTAACAATTTACTTGGAAGCTGAAACAGCCACATGGTTGTTGGAGGTTCTCATGCTATGAGGGAACAAACAAAATGTGGTCATAGCATCGTTTGGAGGACTGAGCCTGTTGCTACTCAATAAGGGGGGATTGAATGGCTCCCACAGGAACCTTCTCACACTACTGTATCCATCAGAAAATTTGATTAAAAAATGTTTAAAACCCTAATAAGCACATACAAAAAGTCCAAATAGTTTATATAACTAAGCATATATAAAAGCCCAATTTCCAAGGTCTCAGGAATGTGGGTTTTGGTTACTCCACTGTTTAAAGAATCTTAATTAGCTTAGGGGCTGGTTGAAGAGGAAGTGTACAGGTGATGGATGGTAGAGAAAATAAATCACTTATATTTGTTTAGCCCCGGTCAGTTACAGAAACCAATGCTGTGGGTTCCACCCTTGCTTCTTTGCTATCTCATATATGCACTAACATATTTTAACTAATGTATTTTACACACTTGAACTAATTTCATTTTTCTTTCCTCTACTGTTGAATATAGCATGTGTTGGTTGCACATAACTTTATAATGTAGTTTACTTGCTAGAAAATAATGAGATGGGATTGCAAAAGAACAAGGGTATCTGTATGTAGCCAAGAGAGCTAGGACTCAAGGAGTCAGTGATGAAATTTTCAGTTGTCTCCCCTGGGTTGGGATGAGTGAACTCTTAAGAGAGAACTGCGTTATTAGGAGGAATTTTTTAAAGTTTTTGTAAAGTGTAGGTATGGAGAGAATGGCATATGAATGAGCTTGGGCAGCAAAAAGGGCTGTATGTAGTACACCTTTGCTGTCCACAGACGGTCAGTACCTGAACATCTCCTCCTGCAACAGAGGCCAAAGAGGGGAAGATGTTCCCTATTTCTGCTATATGTTAGTGACTGAAGCGTTGGTATTCATGATTCTGTCTTGGACTTGAAGCTTGAGAGAGTGATGCAAAAACCCAACAACAGTTTGAAGTTAATGGTGAACGTGGTGGCTGTCAAGGTGAGAATCCATGCTGACATGGCAGCACATGCCCACAGTTTTGAAGCACTGCAAGAAATCTTTGTAATGGCAAATAAGAAAGGGAATTTACTTTTGGGAGAACCTCATGCTGCAGTATGATTTCCCATTTATGATATATTTGAAGGGTCTTTCTGCTTCCTGATACTCTGAGACTTTGCTGGGTTAGGAAGATAGATGGGTAACTTTTTGCCTTGCTAAGAAGTAAAATAGAGCTCATATGTCTACTTCCTTAGTCATATTACCCCCCTCCATCTTCTTCAGATTTTCTCTAGCTTTCTTTCCTCCCTCCCCTCTCTCTGCCTTATCTAGGGCTACTTCCCAACTTAATATTGTTCAGTTGCAGAATGATTTTGATGCTGCCAGGTTCTGTAGGCACTGCACCACAGCTGCCGCAGTAATTGTTCCTGTGCCTCCCCTGCCCCTGAATGCTCACCTTATCAACACTAGAGTCCTAACCAGAAAGCCCTTGTCCTGCCCCAGGACACCAGTTCGACACTGTACAAGGGGCAGCAACAGGAAGCGCCGCCAGGCTTCTAGCCAGGCTACTATGGTAAGTAACTCGTACAAAGATTAAAGTATTAAAAAGTCTTCCTATTTTAATTATTTAAGGGATTCAACAACTGAAACAACACCTGCTTTATAATAAGTTTTGGTGTAATCAAATTGAGTTTGCATAGTAATCAGCTGCAAACCCCGTGAAATTTTTATTTTAAAGGTGACTGGTTTTAGAGGCAGGAATAAAACAAAGCCTGGGTTGTCTTATTCTTGAGATGGGCTCGGTGAAACAACGTATCCTAGAAATGACAATTTCTAGCTGTCCTATTTTTGCAGTGAAAATGTATAAAATAGCAGAAACTATGCAAGTAAAATCTTTGGTTTCTAATTAGCCTTGATGATTTTTGTGCTCATAATAAAAAACAAATAATTCTATACAATGTCTGAGCTGTTCCCAGTTCCTTAGGTCTCATATATTAAGATAAAAAAAAAATAGTAGAGTGGGGCTCTCTTGTCCCCTCCTGGCATGAGCCAGGAGCTCTTTCCTCTTACTTTATTTCTAAATAAAAGCCTGTACCTTGCTCTCCTAAAAAAAAAAAAAAAGTAGAGTTGCACTATAGCTGGGTAGAGCACATGAGGTTGACATTTGAGGTTAATGTGAGTCACATATGTGCTAAATGCACAGACGTGTGTGTGTGTGTGTGTGTGTGTGTGTGTAGGTACACTGTTTTTTACTATTTCTCTTCAAGCCATGAGATGAGAAAGAGGAGATACAGAAGGTGAAGGGAGACAATGAAACAACTCTATTATTGATTTATCTATTTTTTTCATTGTAACTTTAGCTAGTAAAATATTTTAAAAATTGTAAAAGTATAAGAAAGGAAAATACATATAAATCTTTGGAGGAAACGAGGAATATCTATATTTAGAAGTAGAAGAATCACAAAGAACCATCTTAACAGATTGTACCATGTAAAATGTAAACACTTCTATTCACATAAAGCTACTAAGAATAAAAAGATAGCCAATGAACTAGTTTTTTTAATTTGGTAAGGTTCACACAATTCTTTAAGAAAAATGCTGTACCACAACAGATAAGAGCCCAAAGAAATGAAGAGACTAAAAAAGAATAAAAGACAACTAGTAAACAAATACATGAGGAAAAAGTTCAACCATGCATGCATACATTAAGATGTTAAAATAATAAGGAACTTTGTATCCTATCAATACATTATGGCACACAAGGATATACTAAAACTGTTACTCTCATATACTGCTGACAATTCTTGTACCAATAGTGATAACCTCAATTGTTATGGCCCTTTTGGAAAGTAATTAGCAGTGTACATGAAAAGCTATAAAAATGTCCATATTATTTGACCCATTAATTCTAAATTTAGAACTCTATACTGAGGAACTAATTCTACAAAAAGAAAAATCATATAACAATACATATGCATTAATATTTAGAGGACAAAAATGCAGAGGAATAGTCACACAAAATATAATTATGTAGACATAAAAAATTATAATTGCTTAAAATTTTGGTGATGTTTTATCATTTAAAAGGTAACAACAGGTTTCTAATGTATAAGTACTATGTTTTCTACATTTTCAAAAATGGACTTATTATATAAAATGTTTTATAAAATGCTCATTTTGCAAAATTGATTGTAAGTTCCATGAGGGCAGTGAACACTCAAATATTATGAAAACTTAGCTGAATATTAAAATAGATATAGGTGATGATTTAAAGAGAAAAATATGACAATAAATATGGATATAAACATATTTAGTGAAAAAATACTGGAAGAAAATTAAAATACTAATAGTGTTAAGGTGGCAGTATTATGCATTTCCTCTTTCCTCTGTTTTTTTTTTCCTCCAAATTTCTGTAATGTTATACTAAACTTTTTGATTAAAACTAAACATTTAGTGTAGATTAAAACTAGATTAAAATATGATTTCCACTGTACCACAATATAAATTTATTTGACATGGATATAAAGTAAAAATAAAATATATCGCTTACCTCTCTTTCATCCATATTCAGCCACTGCTTGGGGTCCTCTTCAGTAGCTAGAAAGGCTATCAATTCCAAAGCAGTAAGACGAGTTTGACGTCTTGATGAGACAAATATCAAAACAGGTTTGGCTGGAGAATGGCTTCTAATTGCTGTTGAAAAGTTGGGGAAAATAAAAAGGTAAGCTACTTACAACAGAATCTGAATTTCATTAGGATAACAAATGGAGACATGAAAGCTAATGCTGTGAATGGTTTAAATGAATTCTTCGTTTGATTATAAAATTTAGCATTATTTGAGATATGACGGGTCTGACAGCATAAGGGAGAAATGACAGTGAAGGAAATGTAGCTGGCCCCACATAAGGGAGCACACTGCTGGGGACAAGGACGATTCACCTATGTGTGAGCTGCTGAGGAAGGAGGCACTTAGATTCTGTGACTCTCCATTAATAGCTGTATGGGGATGCCAAAGCTTAAACTGAGTTTTCTATTTCTGAGTTGTGTTTCTGCTCACATAAGCAATGACATTACAGAGTTAATGGGTCCTGGTGTCTGGAGATAAGAGTCAAATTCTGCAGGTTATGAAAATTCTCTAAGAAAAGCCACAAAAAAATTGCTTTTATTTTTGCCCTGTTATCAGTAGATGGAAAAATTAAGAGTTTGTATCAATAAACTAGTCAGAGTTAAGTCAGAAGAATGTTTTCCCTCTATTTTTCTAAAAACAGGTATGTAACCTTTCAACTGGGAAGAGAAGAGAATGTGGAGGACAGCTGAAGTGAATACCATGCCTGAATCTACATGTGAGTGAGGGCACCTGACGAGTAGACGCACAGAAGAGGAGTGGTATGAAACTTGTGTAATAAGGCTGAAAAAAAACATTAGTGCAGCCGCATAAATCATTTGACCTAAATGGAAGTGAGGTTTCTTTGTTTATACATAGGCTCCAAAATGCTGATAAGTAGTGCAAATAGAACTTATGTGTACACAGGTCTCTCAAAATGGTCAGAGATATTTGAAATTTTACATAAAAAACTTCAACCTCCTTGTAATTTCTGGTTTGAAATGTGAATTACATAATTTCTTTTTATGGGCTAAGAAGCCAGGTTTATAATGGCAATGGTGACATGACCTTGATGATATTTATACCCTAAGAGGGAGAAATAAAGCTATCATAAAACTGTATTTCTTAACTCAAAGAAATATAGTGATCCATGACAGGTATAATAAATAGTTTATAAAAGGATAGCTATTGTACCGACACAATGTCTACGGAAGCATAAGAATTTCAGTTATTTACTATTGATTTACATAACACAAAATACTTCATTTCAATCGTTAGTATGCAATCAGCCATTCCTTAAACAGATATAAACAGTCTCAACAATACAGACTATGAAAAACAAACTCATTTATCTCATTGTTCCTTCACAGTATATCAGAATATTATAGAATATAAAGGGTATGCTTTGATAAATCATATTAGAGGTACAACGTTTAAAATATACATATTAGTACAATATGGGTATAATTTGTACACATAATCATGAATGAATCTGTCTCTTTTTTAAACCTCAACATTTAATGGATTTTTGCTGCTGCAAGAACAGGTGTGGCTGAACAGCTCACTGCAGATTTATTGTTCATTAGTGATTTTGTGCAATGCTTCTGTGGAGGTGTAAATAATCTGAACTGCCAAGATTGGTCTCTAGCTCACAATCAATACTTTGCTTCTGTCATAAGGCTAATTACAGCAGCTAAAAAGTCACCTCGCAACTGTCACCTCACAATCAACCACAGTTCACATTAGAGAATTTATTTTGGAGGTTATTTTTAATTGATGTAATAAATATTCCTTATGCAGCCTACACAAAACATGTTTCAATAAAATAGGAGTGTTATTCTTAAATCTTTCCTGCTTGCCTAATTTGTTAGAAAGGGAAAAACAACAAAAAAAAAACCCATAACAAACACAGAAGCACTGTTAAAAAAAAGTACTGCAATATTTAGGTCTTAGGGTTCCAGCAAAAATTAAGGTTATGTGATTTCTTTTTTTACTTGCAGTTTCTACTCATCATTTGTTCAAGCGTCTACCACAGAAAATGGCTTAACAGATTAAATTTATAAATGATTTGATTACTTTTTTAAATTACATATATTTACTCTATTAAAAGGACATTATCATCTATGAAATTTCTCTAATTTTCAATAGTTTAATTACCATATATCTATATTCCTTAACAGTTGAGGTAGTTTTAGATTTTTGCACAAGTTGGAACAGAAGCACACTGTGAAAGAAAACCAAATTATTTAGAATGACCTTAAAAGGCTACCATACAAAACAGCAGCTATTTCATTCCAAGAATTTGAAGCTTACCTTGAAATGTAGGCTTATTCATACTAGCCATACGAGGACAGTAATGCTGGCCTGGGAAGCCCTGAATGTGAACTTCCAGTGGAACTGGACGTACTGATGGTCGGAAGTTGAACAAGCCCATCTACAGGGAGAATGAGACAGAAACCATTTTCCATTTTTATATTTAGGTTTATAATGTAATAATGCCTCTTTAATACAGTCTCCTGAGTCACAGTGTTAAATGCCTTGTTTATCCATCTTCCACATACCTGACGAATGTTGAGCCAGTCTGCAAGGTCTCTGGCATTAGCTAAGGCAGTAGAGAGTCCAACTATTCTAACAGGCTTTTCTGTATGCGATGAGATGAAATTTGTGCGAGATACAATGACTTCTAGAACAGGGCCTCTTTCCTCACCTAGGAAATATGAATACCGCATGCTAATCATTTCATAAGACCTGATGCTGGGTGCTGTGGGTACAGGAGTCCAGGTTTGTAGACCTGGCTTCCGATGCAGTGGTACTCACCAAGCAGATGTATCTCATCTATGATGAGAATAGTGACTTGCTTTACATAGTTCCTATTTTGCCAGCTTCTGCTGACTCCATCCCACTTCTCTGGTGTGGTGACAATAAGGTCAGCCTTGGCAATCGATTTCATGTCGGGAGTCACATCCCCTGTTAGTTCAATAACTCTGGAGGGGAATAAAAACGATCCTTTTAACTTGTCAGGTAACATACGACCTTGGAAAGTCAAAACAATATCTTTCAAAACAACATTTTACAATGCTTAAAACTACATTATCTCCCTTTGATTTCTGACACTTTCTGAGTTGAGTCCAAAATGCATTCTTAAGAAACTAAAAATCTATTCCTAAAAATGAAGAAGGTGTAAATTCACATCACTGACAATCTAACTTTCATGCAGATATGCAAAGGTGTAAAACTTTGCTTTGATTATGTTTACTTACAAAGTCTCTGCCCTACATGATTTCAGAGTTGAACTCACAGCTCCGTCTCCCTAAGATGGAATAAACACCTTTCTAATGAAGGAAAGTGTTAACTTATTAAGACAAATAGAGGCATTCATTAAGAATACGATTATGTGAAAGCTTCATTTCTTAACTGAAACTTCCTATAGATATTACAGGTAAATTCAAACATATTAGGACATAAACAAGATAAACTGGGACAAATATATGCCACTTCATTCTGAGGAGGTCCCAGTTTTATAGTGAGAAAGAGGGAAATGTGAAGGCCAACCCCAAATTTAAAGTAATCAACAAATAATTTTTACACCTGTTTTAACTCTTGAAAAATTAAAAAGGCAAGATTAGTTCCTCTAAGTATAGTGCTCCCAAAGCTTTTATTTTTGCTCATTTAAAATTTTTACACTGTATTTATTATTTTGAATACGTAACACATTCATTTGGTCAAAGAATATATAATGAATAGACTCTGTTACAGGTCACCCAGTTCTCATTCTGAACCAACCACGTACTTATATTCTTTGCCATTTTTTAAAAAACAAAATCTAAGATACTTTCCTTAAAAAAATTTTTTTACAGTATCTCTCAACATCATTCCTTCAGTATATAAGGAGCTCATTCTTTACAGAGTGATACAACATTTTTCATTGTGTGAATGTACCACAACTTATTTAGTGATTCTTTATTGGACACTCAAGTCACCTGCAATCTTGCTGTTAAAAACAATACTATAATTAATAACCTTGTGCAATTTTTATGTTTTTTTTAGAAGTCATTTTCTTCAATCAATTTCCATTTTTTGGTAAATTAGTTTTGATACATGCAAAATGCCTCCTAAGTAGTTTTTGGAAGTTACTCTGAATGATATAAAAGAGTAACTTATTTTTCTTTTGTTTTAGAATATAAAAATTTTGAGGAAACTACCTTGCCAAATACAAGTATTCATTTTAAGTAACTTAATATTGGTGAAATTTTATCAGTAACAACAATATCTTCATATAACCATAATGAAAGTCATTGTAAAAACATTCAACAGTTTTATGAAAATCTTTTGTTGGTCCTCTTAGATTATGCAAAGTATATCTTCTGAAACAGTAATAACTTACTTACTTTTTACCAAGTTTTTCTTCTATTCTAACTTTCCAATCATCCATTCTTTCACGTACTAGGGCTTTTAAGGGTGCAATATAAACTGCCTAAAGGGAGAGGGAACAAAAAGATACCATGAAAATAGTGACATCAATTTCAAATAAAGGTAAACTCCATAAAACTTATGAAAATATGACAATGTAGCTTAAAAAATGTATCTTTTAATAATGGAAGACTTATTTTAAATTCATGGGAAAAAGTTATTAACTGAGTACTCAAACTGCATTTATCCAAAGTAAAACAGGAATATAATATATCATAAAAATACTGACATAGAAAACTTTAAATATGCTTTTAAAAGCACTGGGGGTATTTTCTTTAGAGGTATATTTTCTATATAATCCTTTTATAAAAATGCAATTATCTTCAAACATAATGTGCAATAATAAAAGAAATTATGAGACAATAGAGAAAATTAAATAACAAAATAGAGAAAATTAGGGTTCTGATTTAAAATAGAAGTGTTTCATGGAATTATGACCAAGAGTTATCTGAGTTGTAACTCTTTCACAAAAGAAGTTACTAATTTTGAAGTTCTGAAGAGAAATAATCTGGTTGTTTATATTTTAATGCAGATTTTATGGACGATGTATCATACATTTAGGTGTTTTATCTTTTTTTTAAAACAATTGGCCTTTACCAATCCAAACTTACATATAAGTTATTCACTGAAAATAATTCTTCCCTTTATAAATGTTTCAAATTTAGAGGAGAGCTCTACTGTTGTACTACTTCCCTGAATCCCATCTCTAAAATCACAAATGATGAGGAAAACAGCACACAATTCCAGTTATAAAATACGAATTAGCTTTTGAAAAAATATTTCTTTAACAGTTCAAGAAAGCATAAAATCAATACTTATTTGACGTGCCATGTTACTTTAATATTAGCTAATGACCATCTGGAAAATGTGGAATAAAAGCTGCTTTTGTTCTGTTGTATATAACCAAACTGTACTGGTAAAGTATAAGGATTTCTTTCACAGCCAAAAGAGTTGATTACAAACACTATATATCTTAGTAATAGGGCTATAAGTTCAGTATCTTACAATGAAATTGCCTATGAGTTGTAGGTATCTTATAATGAGGAAATGACACATAAGTACCAACATGTACATTAGAAATCTGACTAGAGGATGACAAAGTTTAAAGTAAATTTTCTTGTGGCCAGTTATTCCAATACTAATCTGCACCCTCTGAACTCTCTCCCACCCCCGGTAAATTCACTAAGAAAATTAACTAAATCTACTCACTGAGTCTTTCCAGTTTATTCAGAACTGACTAGTTTACAGATTATGAACTACCTTTTATAACTGAATGTATGTGATTCTTTCAAACAGACCTTTGAAGTAGGGTACTTGTTGAAGACTCTGAAAATGGCTAATTCAGCTGCAACAGTCTTTCCTGACCCAGTGGGTGCTCCAAGGAGGACATTACAGTCAGTGTGATACAGCGTATGAAATATTTGTGTCTGCACAGGGTTAAAGTGACTGAAGTTGTACAGTGCTTCATATGCTTCACATCCCAAAGCAGTGATGGGTAAAGGCTGAAGATCCAGTAATTCTGAAAAGAGGCAACAGGTACTGCCATATAATGAATATGCACAACACTGAATATTGTCTCTTAGGAATCAGCTATAACAATCCTTAATTCTTTAGTGGAAAAAAAAGGCTTAACATAGATTCTTATGTACTTGTAACATCTTTTTTCCCCCCATTACCACATTTATAATATTGAAGTATTGGACACTTAGCTGGGGTATTTCCCCATAAGTCAACCATAATGCTATATATCTTTCTTTTTCAATCAGGGAAGTAATTTGAATGACAGGTATATGAAAATATGCATGTTTTGGAAGAAAACTCTATCCCAATTTATAAAACAAGGAAAACCATTTGACATAACAAATTAATTTTGATCTGTTAGTCAATTAGCCAAACCAGAGTGGCTCAGTGAACTCTTGCTCTAGCCAATATAAACTGAAATGAACTTAAAATTATTTCCAGGAAGAAACTTAAGTGGGAACTTTAAGTTCAGAGCATGACTGGGTAAACAAGAACTGAACTGAGAAAATATTAATGATTTGGGGAAATCAAGTTACACTTATACAGCCCTTAAACTTGACAGACACTGCATTTTCCCACAATCCGAGGTTATCTATTAGAACACCAGAGGTACCTTTACTCTCAGGATTATTTAATGGAGGATGACTCCACTCGTTTGCAGTTTGAGTGAGAAGGAAAAAAAGAATAAGGGGACATGGTTGTCGGTATCCTAAGTGAGATCTTCATAATATAGTTTCAAAATGGAAGGTACAGAGAATCTCTTCTCAAAAAAATACTTAAAAGTAAAAAGCTATTTAAAAAAAATTTTATCCTTCTTCTACAGCTCCCACTATTGTATAGGTAATGGGGAGGTAAAGGCATATTTTCTATACCAGATTATAAGCACATAAATTCCATACCACTGAAGATCAAGAAGGGAAGAAGTGCTAACAGCAATGCTAAACAAAGCATAGACATTCTTAATAAAGACTAAAAATAGACATTTTGGTATTTATTGACAATGCTAAATTCAGATGCTTAACTTCTGTGGAAGATGAAGCTTTTTCTGGACTGATTTGTTTGTGTGTGTGTGTGTGTGTGTGTGTGTGTGTGTGTGTGTGTACGTACACATACAGTTTGAGCCAAATAGAACCAGAAGCCATTGAGGTTCCATCATGCACTTCTAATATCAATTGAGATGTCATGGTGGCGCATTTATTGCTTCATAAAATGTGGTCATAAATCAGCTAATTATATAAATAGGGTGATATGTGCTTGACCCTTCAAGAGAGAAGTCATTAAATGGGTATTAAAATATGTTACTGCATGTTAAAATCAAGTACTGTAATAAGAGCCCAAGAAGTTGTTTGTAGCATGTATTTAAATTAAAGCACCAAATATTTTATGTGTTTTGAGGTTCTGGATATCACATATAACAGTATTTGATAAAAGAAAATCAGAAAGGTCCTCTTCAATGAGTATATCAGTAGATACTGCAAACTCATTATTTTTCTGTGTTGACAAACTTTTTAGCTCTGCTCTGTCAAGTTATCAAAATGGTATTAAGCTGTAAAGTATCTTGCCTTAAGATATGCTAAGATCCTGAACAAGGTACACACTAGGCAAAGATTAAAGTCACATTAATGCCTTACTTCATTTTCCAAAGGATTATCAAATAATGTGTGCATTAAGGGTAGTAAGAACTGATACTCCATTTAAAAAAAACAAGTTTGCCTTTGGAAGAGTCATATGAAAAAGATTGACTTTCATTTTTCTTTAAAGTAAATTAAGGGTCTCTTGAACTCAGAACTCATCAATTATGAATTCTCATTGAGAAGAAATAAACTTAATATACTAATTAACTAACAGATTAGTCCCAGAATATTTTTGAAAGAGAGTATGGGGCATGTAAAAGTATCAATGTACACAGTTATTCATGAAATTTTGCTTCTTTGACAAGTCAAAAGGGAAAGGTACTCAGTCATGTTACGAAAATCTAAAATGGGTTTTTGTCAGGGATGACAATGAAAAAAATATAGGATATTGCAGATTACCAAGTACCCTTTTATAATGTTCGTGTGGAGGAACAGAACATAGAGGGTACATGTTGTTTATATGACACAAACTGACTTGAGGTACACATGAATCCATCCTGTAGTGATATTATAACCCGATTCCTTCGTATTAGCACTTTTTTGGTGTAGAAGCATACTACATGGAGGACAAACAATTCACTTTAATTAATTAATTTAACATACTAGAAATAAGTTTAAGTAAATAGTAATAAATTCAAGGAAAAGAGGAACTCTCAAAAGTTTCACAGAGAACACAGATTAAAGAGAAGTGCTTCAAAGATAACACGAGCAATGGAAGAGGAAGGAGATACAGAGAAATTACATGTAAAACTGGAGACAGAGGCAGAGTAATAAAGAAATAAGGAGTTCCATGCATGTTAGAACTATTAGAATTAACTAGGGTTACTTTAATGTTTTTGGAACTCAAAAATTAAGGTCCACCATTAAGTTCTACAAAATGTATATATAGTTTTGGTTTTAAAGTTTCTCTGCAAACTATATTGACTAATAAGTTGGATTTTGATTCAGATTTAGATAATTTTAAAGCATGGACACTTTTCAACATTAGGTAAAGCAAAAATTTTGGAAAATCAATTATCAAGTTACTATTCAGTACGTTACCTGTGTGGGGAGGATGTCTCTCTGGTAGAATCAGATGTTGAAAGTTGATAATACATACAGCCTCAGCTCCTAACCATCTATCAGACACTGCTCGGATGTAGTATTGGGAAGGCAAAGGCTCAAAGATAGGGATTGTAAATACCAGTAGTTGAGCTTCTTTACTAATGACCTAATATGAAATAAAGTCTAAAATCAATATGGACATTCTAATATCATATCATAAAGGCCTTTAGTCTATTTTTAAGACAATGGTATCTACAGCAAGATACTAAAGATAAAGATAAAGGAAATATCAGATTTCTAGTTGAGATACTCAGATACTTCAGAAGCTGGTAGGTGGTTCTCTTCTAAGGATACCTGATACTACAGAAAGTAAAATATTTACTAAATTTATGTTATTTATATATGCACATTATTAGGTATTAACAGGTCACCAATTTGACTCATTATCAGAATTCCCCAAATCTCATTCATTCAGTGAATGGTTTACTTAACTTCATGATCTTTACCAAATTGTTCACTTAATGTTTTTCTTTAAATTCTATCACTACCTGAAGTAGAATAACAGAACACTGGGCATAAATGGAAGGTAATTATGAAGACAAAACATTGCTATGAAATTTTACTGCTTGTTCACCCTAGGATCATAGCTTGAAGTTTGCTTTCTCTTTGATAAAAAGAAACTATGAATGAAGTATCCAGTTAAGGACATGCTAGCATCAAACTAAGTCTTTCTCTTAGGATTTATAGAGAACTTAAAAAGGAATGCCCTTTTCACAATGTGATTCAATACTCTTTGATACTCTGCTTATGTAACAACTAAAATCATTATTATTATTATTTATTGAATTTAATTTATTTTTTATATTACTTATCCCCCCCATCTGACATCATCCACTCCTCTGAGAGCCATGCCTTAAACTAGGCTAAAGATTACAGCTTGCTTTCTTTAACTGAGATTACAGTGAGTAAATAGATACTGTAACATTTTATTACTGCTTTCTTTTAAAACCAAACAGAAATATAAAATGTAATAAATGAAGTTTTAATGGCACTATGAAATTATAAAGAAATAGGTAAAACCAGAAATTATTTAGTTCACATTTTTTTCTTTATGATAGCAATGTAATGATGGAGCCACCCATGCATATTTACCTGCTTTTTTAGAACTATAAAATACTCTGAATGATAAATATGGTCATTTGTAGGATCTTCTACCCAAATCCACCAGGGCTCTCCTACTGTCCCATGGACCTAGAAGAAAAAGAATATTCTAATACTATGTATATTGTAACTCAAGTAAAGGATACTGGTGTTTGCATACCCAGCAACTATTCCTTTCTCTCTTTTAAACAGCTTTATTGATATAATTTACATAAAAAGGTTTACTCATTTAAAGTATACAGTTCAATGGCTCTGATATATTTAAAAAGTTGTGTGACCATCTCTATAATCTAATTGTAGAACATTTTCATTACCCCAAAGAGAAACCTTGTACTCATTTTCAGTTACTACCTATTTTCCCCCATTCTCTCAACCTCTAACCCTCGACAACCATGGTCTACTTTCTTTCTCTACAGATCTACCTATTTTAGGCATTTCATATACATGAAATCATATAATATGTGGTCTTTTGCTACTGGCTTCTTTTGCCTACCATAAAGTTTTCAAGGGCCATTCATGTTGTAGCATGTATTAGTACTTCCTTCCTTTTCATTGACAAATAATATTCCACTGGATGGATATACATTTTGGGTATCCATTCTTCTTCCTCTTTCTTTCTCTTTTTTTCCCTCTAATAAAGCTCAGTCTTAGTCATTATTCAATATTCATCTCTCTTTCATGCAACTCTGGAGAAGGTGACTCCATCTCCTGGGATAATTTTGGTTAGCATCAGCCAATCAACTTACAGGATTCCCCCTTAGAACAGCTTGTGGTTAAGAGATAGGCACATGCCCAATACTGGCCTAATTAGACTGAAGGAAAGGTCTTACAGTCCATTCTGTGGGCTGGTGAAGCAGGGTGTGTCTCCCTTTTTCTGTTACATGTGAACAGTAAAGCATGGGAACTTTTGGGGCATCTCTAACAGTGTCAGAAGAGCAAAAAGATGGAAAGATCCTGGACCCTAAGGGATGTCATTAAGCAGAAGACGCAATCATCTTAGAGCCTATTCTACCTGTAGACCTTTTATTGTGGAAAATAATGTATTTTCTTGCTCAAGTCAGTTTGAGGTAAGCCAGGTTTTCTGTTCTTGCAGTCAACAGCATTCTAACAGGGTTAACTATAAAAGCAATTATGTGCTGTATTCTACCTTAATGAATTAAATTGTGGGGGATTTGTGAGGACAGTGACAGAAGAAACTGTGTGAAAAAAATATGAAACGTCTATGCATTTCAAAAACACTCTATGAAATATAAAACTTGAAATATGAGTTTACAGCTAACTATAATTTTAGTTTTATATTTATAGAAATATTAAATGTAATTTTATACCATCTAGTCCTTACATAAATTCTCTAAGATAATTATTATTTTTATGTATGTTTACAGATGAGGAAACTGAAGAAACTTATGGTAGGACAGTTTAAGACCAATGGTAGATTTAGGTTACAGGGGGAGTATAGCTGGGCAATTTTCAAGCACATTGATGAGCAAAATGCATCAAAATTCACATTAAATTCACATTAAATATGTACTAATGTCAGGAATGCATAAGATATTTACTTAAACTTAACTAGAGCCTTATAATAACCATATAAAGTAGGCATTATTACACTGCAGTTACTGATTTACTTGTCATCCTCCAACAGCTTCTTGAAAGAAAGGACTGAGACCTACTTGACTTTGTATCTGCCATCTCTTCTCTACTGTATTCTTTGCACAGTAACTGGTGCAAAGACAGACCTTAAATAATGTTGATTCAATGAGGATCCAGAGTGAATCTTCACCTATATATAATAACATCCAAGGTTTGGAAGGAAGAATAGAAGAAGGCGCAAAAACAGAAACAGGAATGTGATGGGAGCCGAGGATGTATATTTTCAAGGACAATGTAAAGCACTGAATGTTCAGAGAAAAAAACAACAAAGACAAAGCCATTTATCAAGGTGGCCAATTGGTCCTTGGTGATCACCAAGGAAGTAGTCTCAGAAGGAGAGAAACAAGGGACCAGGAGGAAAATGCAGAATACTCTTTCTACAAATCTAATGGCAGAAAAAAAAAATGATAGACACATTAGGATTTAAAAAGGCTCTTTCAGCATGGAGAATCTCAAATTTTTAGCAGGCTAAAATGACAGAGTAAGTAGAGCTGACAAAAATGAAGAAAACATGGAGACAATAGAATATAGTAAATAAATAAATGAAGACGATAGAATTAAGTAAAGTCCCTACGTAGTTCAATCCACCAAACCATTGTTCATTGTTGAAGTTTTAGGTCTTCTAGGATGTTTTCAAGAGGTCTTATTAGTTCACATATTAAGGACTTTCTATATGTCTTGAGGACAGATGTAAGGAGGTGGAGTCAGCCCTGTAGTACAATCATTTTTGCATGACATTGATACAGGTATTTTCCACTGCTACCTGATCATTCCAAGTGAAATCAGGACAGATGCTGAGTGTCACTCGGAGGACAGTCCGTGTGATGGGCTGAATGGATGCTTCCATGGTAACAGAAGGAATCTGATGAACACACTGTTTGACCTTGAGTCCAATGTTCACATGATGGAGCATGTGACCTGTAAGAAAAGCATCACATAGAGGAAATGTGTCTAGACAGAAAAAAACAAAACAATCTGACTTGTAAATGGGATTCCAGAGAAGGGGATTTTATTGCTTGTCTTATGATTTGCTATGTAGAATAGTTGACATTCTTGACCTGGCATGTTTGAATATTTTGTAATAATTAACTTGAATTAGCAATTCAGAGCTCTGCAAACCAGTACCAAGTTTTCTTCAGCTATTAATAGTGTTCTTAAAATTACTGAGACTTGATAGTGTTTAAGCTACTAAAAACAGTCTCACTTTTCTCCTGGTTAGTTTATGACATGTTACAGAAATATTTAGTATTTTGTGAAAACAGCCATTAATTTAGTCAAGGTCTATTTCAGAACTCTACAGATAGGAAATGTTTTAGTATTCCAATACAACTTACCCATCCACACCAATTTCCAGAAAAAAAAATACATAAAATATGGTCAATCTAGTACAAAATTAACCACTTATACATATTTTCATTAATGATCAAGCTCTGAGACACAGATGTGTATGGGATTGCCAGGGTAGGGGTGGGGGGGTCACAAACAGATGTGACTGTCAGCATTTTCCTACTCTAGTCCAAGCAACTAAGTACAAATAGGTATTTTATAGTATCAGTATTTCTTGTATGTCTTGGTATTTCATAATTTAAGGCACATCTATGAATAATTCAAAATGTTTTATGTCCACCCAAATTTGAAATTAAAGTGATCTTCCCTATTTTATAAAATACTTACATTTACCCCAATGTGAATATTCAACTTTCCTAGTTAATATCCTCAATTTCTCTCTATTTTTATTGATACTTCCCTTCTTTTTTTCTGTCTCAGAAATATTCTTATTACACAAGCAAAATAACTATCACAGCCTCTCCCCACATCTTTGGGCCTTTTGCCAACAGTAAATCCTCCCTCTTTTTTCTCTTCAGCCTGACTCCCATCAAGTGTAGTGCCCATCCTACTTAGAATCTGAAGTATTACATAGCCATGCATTATATGATGGCCCAATAATATGTTACGGTACATGGAAAAGTATGGAGGAATAATTTTCCAAATGCTGTTCGCATACTGACATCAGTGGGTTTACAGACATATATGTGTGTAATGATGAAGCTTATTTAAATACTCTAAAAAATGTAGAGTTTAATGTTGACACAATTTTTTGCTGCATCTTCCTGATATTCCTAACAAAAGACTTTGAAATGAACTAAATCTTAATAATAAACCACACTGACTAATCTCATCATTTCCAGCTAAGAATCTATCTGTACAAACTCAACTAACAATCTAAAGTAACTGACAATCTAAACTCCATTTTAACTGCTAATTCTTTCAAGTAACTTTGTAAGTTTGGAGGGACTTCTGCTTGAATTTAGATAAATGAAAAAGAAATTTCATATGAATGGTAAAAATGTATCTTCAGTAATGTGAAAATTCACAATTCTTTTACATCTAATGAAATCTTTTCTTTGCACAGAACAATACATTAAAACAGTCTTGCTTCCTTACCTATTTCATCTTTCCTCATGTCCTTCAGTTTATCCACAGTGAGATTTTTTTCTTCTAATCTTGTTAGAATATGTGGCGGTAAGACTGAAAATTGTCTCAAAGGGCTAGCCCAACCCCAAAGTCTCTTGTCAATGACTTTACTAAGGTTCAGGAGCCTGTAGGTCATGGCAGGCCAACGCTTCCTCAGAGCAATTTCAAAAAGAGCACGGACAATTCTAGCTGCATTCTGTAGAATAAAAAGGGATTGGTGGTTAGGTCCATTATACTTTTAAACTTGTCAATAAATTCATTATTCAAAACTCAGTTGCGAAAAAATTATGTCAAGCAGCATCCTTTAAGTGGGGGCAACATCTATTCTCATATAACCTAAATTATCTTATTATTTTTACATGAGAATAACCACATCCTTTCTATGCAGATGTTATCCTTTCTACCTTCCCAGAAAGTAGCTTTATTTCCCAGTTCTTGGGAGGATCCATCCTACACCCCCTAAGCAGGAATGAAGCAGGAAGAGACACAAAGCATGCAAAGCTATTTAGGAGGCTGTTGAGGCTAAGACACAGCCAAGGACACCCTTGGGTTTATGGCAGAATGATTAAATTTATAAGGTGATATACAGAAATAAGGAAGATCTTGGGATCCAGTCAGAGAGAAAACTTAGCGAGGGAAGGGTGATAAGGCTATTGATGAGTGCAGCTACCCATGCTCATGGCTCCTTCTAAACCAAGCAGCATGTTAACTGTTTTACATATATCAGCTCATTTAATCTTTATAACAACTACATTTTGATTAGTCTTGATAATATGATTTTATAGGTGAAGATACGAGCTTGGTGAGTGTATCTGACCCAGGTCACACAGGTAGTTGATGTTTGAGTATCTACTCAACTAACAACTCCAGTTGTCTAAACAACTCCAATATTAACTCCAAGATTCTAAATTCAATGATCTGGGGAAACTTCATTAATAGACATATTAAAAGCTACAGCTAAAGCCTTTCGTCACATCTCTACCGTTAGTTTCCCTTTTTTTTTTGCCTCCTTCCTTCTACCATTAACTTTGCAAACAGATGATCAAAAATGATCGTGAGAATTAGGGCATTGGTTTTACATTTTATATAAAATGTGCATTTGTCTTTTGACAAACTGAACAACTTTGTTTCAGTAGTAAAAATTTAAGAACAATATTCATTTAAATGTATGAAGACAGTTCTGATGTCCATTAAAAATGACAATATGGCTCTTATTAGGCCCAGGGAATGATTAATAAAATGAATATTTTGATTATTGCATTTATCACACAGGTCTTCCTACATCATTCCCAGTTGTTTTTGTAAAAAACTGCAGGGCTAATTTTCCCAACCATGTTTGAGAATATGCTATTTTTAAATTTCAGAACTTATAATTGCTCCCTAAAAGCTAAAAGAAGTAGAAGGTGAATTCCCACAGAACAAGGTACAAATAGGACATTTTAATCTGGAATGATATAAACTAGGTAGGAATAATGATTGAAGTCTCTAACGTGTACAATTTAAATAAGCTAAATATAGGCTTCTTTATAAAATCATAGGATACTTGAGCTAGGGATTTATCTTAGCAGCTGAGAGAAAAAAGTTCCAGAAACATAGAAAGAAGTGTGCCTTTTCACAGAGCTGAGAGAGTGCTTATGGAGCTATTGATGGCTAAAGCCTATCATATAAAGTAACTCAACAAAAATTTATTTAATGCATCCAAAGATGATAAACGTGTAACAGCTATTTTAAGAAAAAAAAAAGGGATGCGTTGAGGTACATCCTTATTCTTTTGAGACTGACTTTCGGGGCACCAATCATGAAGACACCATGAGTTTTATATTATAAATATTATAAAGCAATTCTTGTATCAGTCTCCAGTAATACCTGCATAATCTTGAACCAAGTAGAAATGTGGTCATATTATTCATAAAGAACCCAGGAAAGCTTTACCTTTTAGCTAAATTATTAACTATTTCAATATAAAAGCATTAGAAAATATAAAATGTTTTTCAGAAAAACATAAAAGTTAAAAACAATGGCTTCTATAGAAGCTATTAGGGTTTAGAGAATATAATTTTCTATGGCAGAAACATATGTTGCCCCAGGATGAAAAAAAAATTTTTTCATCACATCCACATTTACTTTGTATAATATAGGAAATCATCGCCTGGTTCCTTGGTTACTCTGATTAAATTACCACATCCATGGAAATTGTTTATCAATGTATCTTGGTTCATGTCTGTATTTTATGTTCAGAGCTTTTTCAAAGCACCCCTGAGTGTTCATGGCTGTTAATAATAATATATTTAACACAATCATACTTTTTCTATATTGCCTTTGAACAAAATTACAAACATAAGATACATAGAATAGTTTCTGTATTGAATGTAAGATTAAGTTTTTATTTCTCCTTAACCTTAAGGAGACATTGCTCAATAAAAAATAATGGAAAAAGTATTCTTGATAAGTAAGGAATATCTTTTTAAAACATATGTTTGGAAGGGAAAACTCTAATTTGAAAAGTAAATACTGAAAGTAAGCAAATAAATAAATAAATAGGAAAATAATCCACTTTACTTCCCATGGGAGCTTGAATATAAAAGCATAAATATTACATCATTTTATACTATGGTATTTTTAAAAGCTTACACTGAATTATACTGTAATGAACTGTACTTTAGGGAATAATTCTATTTTAGTCCTCAATTTTTAAGTATCAATAGTAGGGAAAAAAGATTACATTTAAGACAGAGACTTATTATACTGATTATATGATATGAGATGTATTTGTTAAGCCTTATTTAATAGTAAACATTTTGTTTATATTTCTAACATTTGGGGAAAGCTACAAAGGTTCCACAATCTCTTCTATGGCTTGTAATCTTGTATTATTGCTCTTTGTAAATCAATGAACTTTACCATTTAAAGCAGAAAAAAATCAGATGATATTTTTAAACTTTAAAATGGAAACAATAGCAACATGAAGAAGAGCCAATCCAACTACCAAATCTCACCCCTATTCCTGACCTTGTGACATAGATAGCATAAGAAAGGGGCAAATTAAACAGAACCAGTTCTAAGATAAAATGGTTAATTTGGTAGCATGTCACAATGCAATACATTCACAGCATGGTATAAATTAATTCCCTGAATCCCTAAGAGCAAACAAGGAAGAGAAAGCGGAAAGAGAGCAATATTCTTACCTGTGCAACATACGCAGAATCTGATATTAGGGAGAAACTGTCCATCTCTCCTCGGCTGATATAAGTTTGAAGTAGGATGTTTATTTTCCCGTAACTATTCTCTACACCTCCAGGTGCTGAGAGTTCACAGAAGTTGTTTAATAAGGCATCTAACTCCTCTATTTCCTCTTCTCTGACCTGGAAGAGTCAATGTTTTCATAGAATTTTTCTGGCTGATTTACTGAATTTTTTCATATTGAAATTAAACAACACGGCATGTTCTGAAAAACTTTCCACTTGCTATAACTCAACATTTTCCTTTTATATGCCAAAATAATAGTAATTTTTTCACAGGTAGCTAATAAAATACAGTAAGAAACTACCTTGAGGCTGATACAATGACATTTTATTATTCATCACCAGTATTAAAGTTGCCATTGACATATAAAAATTTGATATGCCACAAAAATTAAATCTTCTGACCTCACCATCTTTCAATTGATGAGATTTCATTTTTTATTTGACCAGAGTAAAACCTCTGCCCAAATGGATTAGGGCAAACTTGAATTATCTTCAAATGCATTCATTACAGTCATATATTTTGATATGGCATAACACATTCATAGCTTAAAGCTGTGAAGTACTAGGATTCAAAATATTAAAGTTTTCACTGTTAATAAGATTAAATCATAATATGGGTACAGAAATAATCGTATCTAAGTTTGAATCATGCATGTCCTTTATATTTTCTTCAATGAAGCTTACATTAAAAATAAACCAAAATCTACATGTTATATTATCTGACAAGTCTATTATTGCAAAACCTACTTAAATTATATTTGATTTGCAATAGGGAGCAAAGAATGATGTCATGTATGACACAGTATCATAATCTAGGGTAGTGGACACTGTTGACAAATGGAAAAACATCTCTGGTGTTCCAAATGTGATGTGCAATGCAGCTTATATTGTATCAGGAATAAAAATTGTATGTTTTTATAAATGAATGCATATATGGAATACGCACTTGCTTTAAGCTTTAAGTAATCTTACCTTGATTTGATCAAATTCTTCAGCTTTGGAGACTATAGCAAAAATATCACTTTCTGTTTTGTGAGCATCAAAGAGTTCATTGAAGGTCTACCAAAGGTAAGTGTTACATTTGATTAGAAGAAAAGATCTGGTGAAATATTTTCAATTAAAAATGTGACTATAAATCACACATTATTACAGAGCATTTGAGCCCTAGGCAAGACAGAGTTATAATGTCTGTGGAATACTATTCCACATCATTACATTAAACATCATCAAATTAATCAAAGGCTAAAAAACATTACTAAAACCTAACTAGCAAGAGATAACCTAGTCAAGTGAAGCGACCAATAAAATCAGTTAACAAAACCTACACTAGATATCTAAAAAAAAGCTCAGCATACCATTCTGGTTCTTGGCTCATTTTCAGCATGAGCATATGGACATCTGCATCATTCACCAACCTTAAGCTGATCATATATAAAATTCAGAGATGAACAACCAAAACTACGTAACCTGAAGATGCCAGTGAAGACACCATATTACTAGAGAGGCATATAGAAATTCAGGAAACTGGGAAGAAAACAGTCTGCAAGAGGTCATACAGAATAAAGACAAGTTGAAGAAAGGCTGGCATTCCTGACAGAGCTGCAAACAGGCATGGATGTACTTTAGCATGTGAACAAGTGAGAAAGGCTACTTTGTAGAAAAATGAGTGGACAGGAGAGGGTGATGGATGCAGTAGAGGGCTAGAACTGACTTGCTATCAGATTATAGTTGTGAGATAATATATTTTAAAAGACTTTGAAGAAACCTGAGGTGCTAAACAAACATAAGGTTTATTTGGGGAAAGGTGAGGAAAAGCTAGTAAGCTCATGAAAGGTGTTCTTAAATCTGTTGTATGCATAAATACATGTCAAAAAGTAAAAAACATATAGTTCATATAGTCCTAGGTTTTCATACTTCTGAAATTTCACTTTAGTGATTTCTATTACTTTTCCAATTTAAAAACAAATTTAAGTATAAAAATAAAAATGAATATAAGAAAAAAATTCAAACTCTCTCTCTATAAAAAGAATAAAGAGTAAAAACTCACCTTGACCCACCACCCTCTCTTCACATTTAAGTTCTCCCCGCCCAGGTAATCACTATTAAGTTTTCCCATGTATTAACATATGTAGGTACATACATATGTATATGAACACATAAATACATGCATGTACTCTTTAAAATGTATTACAGTGGCACTCTGTCTTACATAAGATTATGTTAAAAGGCAACAAGAAAGGCTACAATTGAGTAGCCAAATTACCCCTGAAAATCTCATAAATTGCCCAAATATTACAGCTAGGTTGATCTGATAATTTTATTAGTTTTTTTAACTTTTGTTTAGTCAGTGTTTCTCATAATGCAATTAATTTTTCAATGTTTTATACATGGACAACATAAAGCTATAACCTCACAATAAAAATTATTCAGGCATTCATTCCTCAGGTCTCATCAACATGTTCAACTGTTTTAGGATTGGGTGCATCTGCTATTTGAGATACTCATTGAACAGGATGGCAGGAGAGTCCTTCAAATTTAAGTCTTACTTTTTTCTGGTCTTTACTGAATCTATGTTATTGAATTCATATGGGTTAAATGCATTTTGTTCTACCAGCTGCTTTTGTTATTTTGCATTAATACTATATTTTTAAATGTAGCACAAATCTGCATCTAAGAACAAACATGTTATCATATTTGTTCCACTCAGTATAATACCTCAATGGTGTTGTATTTAATGTAGTAGTGGCTGGCAGTTCTACCCAAATCAGTTGAGGAAAAATATCCAGTTCGCTCCTCAAAACGAATCATACGAGCTTTGTCCAGTTTTCTTCCAACTTCAATGACCAATTGTTCTCGATGCTTTGCTAATGTTGGGTCAATCTATAGGGAAAGAAACATATAAACAATTGACAATTTCTTTGGAGAGCTGTTATTTCCAAATATATACCTTTTTATAGAAATTAAATTTTTTTGTTGATGCTTTTAATTAAACTGTTTTATTACAATTTTTAAAGAAGTACATTTTTATAAATCTAGGATATAAGAAGAAAATATTTTGACTTGGTAAATAAACGAAACTTAAAAAGTTAATTGAGATTATCAATCTTTATAATATCTTCAGACAGAATCTAAACTCCTTACATGATTTTGCAGTCTTTAAGATTAAAAAGATTAGATATCAGATATAAGTAAAAAAAAACTTGTCTTCCCTCTCCCACACTAAAATAAACAGGAATTTTAAAATATCAGACCATATTCCTACTTTATCAGTTATTTGGAGAAACGATGGTGAGTATGGATTTCCTCTGTTAAAGTACAGACAAAAACATACAAAATTATCCTTTCAAAAGTATGATTTTAGTATTCTAGCAGTATTTCTTATTTAGTATTTCCTATAACTGATGGGAAAACCCATTTTGCCTATAATAATAAAAGGAGCAAAGAGTAAAATGATGTTGATAATGAATTTTTGAATAGTTTTGAAATTATTATATTATGCCTTTTTTTTCAGAGGACTTTTAACACAAGACATTAACAAATACTCTTGTAACTATGATATGTGTGTAAATGTATTTATATTCATGCACACACATACATGCAAACAGGCCAAGTACTGAAGATCACTCTCTGATCATGAGCAATAAAGTAAAATATGACCTTTATTTGGGGGAAAGGGCAGCATCAAAATACTTTAGAAATCAATTAATGAGTTACTAGTGCTACCCTTTGCTCTAACCTACATTTTTATGGTAGTTTATTCATGCTCCAAATACAGCTAAAATAAATTTACAAAGCAGAAGAATGAGGCAAAGGAAAACCAACTGTAGGGAAGTAAGAGGGAGTCAAAAGTCACATTACCAAATACAAAAGGTCTTAAATATTTGCTACATGTGATATACTGTATGTATCGGGTTCAGCTCATGAAAACATTTTATTAATCAAGTATTGATTAAATCATCAAAAAAATATGTTGGACTACATGATCTTTGTTAGCTCACAGGATTTTTTGTGGCTACAAATTCTTATTGACAAAGTGAAAACACATAAGTAAAAAAAAGAAATTTAAAGATTCTCTGAATTATGAAGATAATAAAACTATGTATCTTAGAAGAAAAAAAAGTAACTTTTTTTATACTGGAAAATTACATAAAAATGACTTCTTCTGATATTAACCTATTACTTAAAAATCAATTGATGTGTTAATCTCATCCCAAGATTTCAGATGGCTTAGTCCATGGAAATGCACCCTGCGTTTTGTTTTCTTTTATCCCAGTATTTTCATATTGCCATTGACTATTTTCACAAAGTCCATATTGGTAACAAGAATAGACAGTGTCACAGTTTTTCAAACTTATAAGATTACAGGTCAAAAGGCACCTACATTTTATGACTGAGAACAGTTTGGCTGTGAAAGAAAATATCCATTTGAAGATTAGCTGAGAAGAAAGGTAGCTGAATCCAATCTACAGTGAAGCCAAGTATAAAAAACCTAATGGTTTCAGATTAACAGCTTCAGAACTAGTGGCTGCCGTTATTTTCTTATTTCTTTCCTCCTATGTTTTAAGTTTCAAGTTTCCCATGGTCAAATCTACTGCCCAGGAAAAGGAAAAATGAAGACAAAAAAGACAGGCAACCGCTTTGATAACAAAATGGAATATATATATATATATATATATATATAAAATAAATGTATTATTTAGTTTATGATAACATAAATAAGTTATCAGGAAATTGGAGGAAAACTATAATTCTGAATTAAACTCAATTTTTCTGTTAATTTTGACTTAGCACTAGTGAATATCCATATGATGGTGAAATAATGTTTTCATTAGGTTAACAACTGGATTTTATCTGTAATAAAAGCACTTACAGTACATAAATCAGAGTTCTAAAGACAAGACAAGATCTCATAGAATCTGTAAACCACGTGGAACACACAGCTGTAAAGTTCAGAGGAAGAGCTCCTACCTACCACATGCATCTGATTCTCAATCTATGTGCAAAGTACAGCCAATCCCAGCCTACAAATGGTTAAGATAATAACTCATTAATGCTATCTTTTAATTTAGGAATAAGGGACTTGATAAGATGAACATACTACATACAACATAAGCCAATTATTACAGGTGATCTGTAAGTTTCCTCATGTCTGGCTTATTCTAAAACCTAAATTTATCACAATTAAAAAAAAACTCAGAGAAAAATATTAATATCAAATGCAAATATGCCTGAATAATGAATTGACAACAATATAAATATTAACCTATTAGAATCAGAGGGAAAAGAGATACAAATAAAGTGAAATAATTACAGGGGCAAATTTCATTTTCCTTATTATTTTCTAAAAAAGATTAAAGCTCTTTGCTTTCCTTCCAGGTTCTTAACTATTTTCAGATGAGGAAGGAGTAGCTAATATTTTTCCTCATATCATGAAAGGATTACAGAATGAAAAAGAAGGTTTTTTTTTTGATGAATGAGCTTCCTACCTGATAAGCCTTGTGACTGACGCCATATACTAATGGATTTGCTCTCATCCGCACATAAAGGTAAGTGTAACTTATCCACTTCACTGCTTCTTCCACATTAGTCACTGTACCCAGAGCAATCTGCAAGTCGAAAATATAATAAAAATCAAACTAATGTATTAAAGTTAAATATAAATATCACATCGAAGGCCACTTTGTCAAAAATTAAGTTTTAAAAATATATCATTATGCTGTATTTGAAAGAAGGTTAAGCATAATTACTGGATATGACGTTCCTTTTATTAATTAAAAATCAGTCTTGAATCATTTAATTGAGAATAGTACATGAGAAATGCTACCTTCTAAAAACGAATTGACTTATTATGGCTTCTGATTATTGTTCACTAAATGGAGTTTAATTCTATATAGCATTAAAAGATTAATAATATTAAAATGCAATAATAACCTCTAAGATCTGTATAAGAAAGAGAAAGGAATTCTCAGAAAATGATCTAACACAGAATTGCAATGAACAGTTTTTGAAAACACATTTCCTTAGCCACTGAATCTATAGGTCACTTTTTACCTAAAGTGTTCCTTAATTTAAAAATTAGGCCACATTGTGAAACTTCATAGTTGAACCTGTAGCTGAAAAAAGAAATTTTAATTCTTAAAACTTTAATCAAAGGAGTACAGATGCTCCCTACTTAAATTACTACATTTTAGGAGAAAAAAGGAAAACAAACCCTCTTATTTTAGCACTAAATAGGAAAGAAAATAAAATCTTTGTTTGTTTTATTCCTACATTATAATTTTTATTTATTGACTAATGTGAAATAAATATGAGTGCTTAGCTATCTTTGGTTAATTGAAGATGGGGTAGAGCAATATGTAAATACCATTAAAGTACTGTATTATACTGTTTATTATTAAGAAAGAGAAATGGCCAAAGCAAAGAAAAACACCTGATGAGAATTAACTTAAAATAAATCAGAGAAAGACAAATACTGTCTGATTTCACTTATATGTGAACTCTGAAAACATCAAAGTTACAGAAACAGAGAGCAGAATGGTAGCTGTCAGGAGCTGAGGGGTGGGGGAAATGGGGAGGTGTTGGCCCAAAGGTACAGGTTTAGTTAGAAGATGAAAAAACTCCTCTTATCTACAGCACAGCTCGGTGACCCTCGTTAACAGTACTCCACTGTATCCTGGAAAGCTGCTATGAGAATAGAGCTTTAATGTTCTCCTCATAACAACAAACAACAACAACAATAACACAGTGGTTGCTTTGTGAGGCAAAGGAAGTGTTTACTAACTTTATCATGGCAAATACTTCACAATATATACGTCTATCAATTCATGCACTGCATGCCTTAAACTTACACAAGGTCATATGTCAATTACATCTCCATAAAGCTGGAAATAAATAAATTTGCACTAATGTATTTACAAATGATTAAACAAGCCACACTATAGGTAAAGACATACATTTCCTAAAATGTGAACTGTTAAGACTTGCCGCAAAATGAAGAGCAGCAAAAACTAAAATATACCTATTGAGGGAGTTGCACCACACTTCCTGAAAGTGAGATAATGAAATCTTTTCTAGTCTGTGTAGGTAAAGGAAAGTAGTTTAATTATATGACTAAAAATCTGGTAGTGTCACTGTTTGTGATTCTATTATTTCAAAGCCCAAATAGTGTGAATTCCCTTATAACCTATGTAAGTATTTAAAAATAATATACAATCCCTAAGAGTAGAACATTTTATAAAGGAGAAAATAAACTTCCTATTATTTTCAAAATCTCACTTTATTAAGTTAACAGTAATTAATAATTACCTATTGCTACTAAGGATAAGATTAAAGGAAAGGAAGTAGTTATCAAAGACTAGATCAAGTAATTCAAATCCCTTAAATGTTCACCAAAGGAACTACTCAGAAAAATGAATGTAAATTTAGGATGATACATCGTATTTGGAGATTAATCCTTGAATGCCACCTAGTGACAAAAACTAAAATTTACTAGTAAATATTTGCTGTCACCTAGTGGCTAGTTGGTACAGAACAAGTATTTTTCACCTGTCTTTGAAATACATCTGTTCATCTCAATAATCATACAGTAGACCAATAACAAGACTGTACTATTGCGCTAAAGCACAATAGATATATATGGTAACAAACAGACCATGGTCCCTGGTCTCAAGAAGTCCCCTAGTCCACACGTAACTAATTAAGATGACATATATGAAACCATTATCCAATCCATAGTGCCTAGCACATAACATGCATTCAAAAATGATTTTAATTAAAAACACCTAACGTGTGGATTTATATAAATGCCAGTAGTGTACAATCTAATAGAATTTATGTTCAGTTAAGTAAAAGAGGAAAAAAAATTCACCCTAAATCTGATAATTTAGAAGTAAGACTCAAAGTTTCTCTTTGTAGCTAATGGACTATCTAAATTCAGTCTTTAAGGTTATCTTGATTGCTTATTTGTATGTGTGCTTTTAAAAACTGGTTGTAATCATCTAAATATTAAATAAGCAAATATGATCATGCTCCCATTCATTTATTTATTCAAGCAAAATTTGAGTGCTGGCAGTAAGTATAAACAGGGCTGAGTGTCAAGCCACTATTAGAAAATGGTAAGTGATAAAATCTCCTGTACACCAACTTGGCAAAGGCATTTTCTAAATTTTCACAACAATCAAGTGAGATCATCTCTGTTTTATAACTGGGAAAACTGGGACTTTCTAAGTGTGGTGAGTAGAGTGAGAGCCTGTCTAGGACAGAATACCTGTGTTAGAGAAGAACCAGGGTCAGAACTGGGAAGCTGGTTAGACTATGGAGGCCTTAAATCCAAGGACAGGGTGTTTGTAGCAAGTACTGCAGAGGTGGGGGGAACTTTATGTAAGAGAGTGTATGTATGGCTGTAGAAAGATGAACACAGTTTAAAGTATGGACTGCAGGCGGCTGGCACAGAGTAGGTAACTAGCAATGTCTCCCGAATAAATTTTAATAAGACTCAAACATGCTTCACTGTTTCTCTCAGTACAAAATTAAGTGGCTTTCTTCAGGGCTGGGACTTGTGACCTTTTGGCATTAGCAGTAGGGAGTCAGCCCATCAGCCACCAGTCAGCAAAGATGCCTCATTAAATGTATACGTTATCTTTATTACCTAATATAATACTTTCTTTTGTTCTTCTAAACTAATGGGAGGACTTGATTTTCATGTTATAAAGATATTAGCAGAGGCAACATTCCTAATCTACGCCCTTTATGTTGATCACTGCCACTGTTCAGTCTTGCAAAGACTTGGGGAGTCCAAAGATGTAAAAATCCATTACCTTAAGAAAACAACACACATTCATTTTATAAACTAATTTCACACTTGAGTCCCACAGATTACCAAATTTAATTTCATGCTCAACTATAATTTAAAGGAGTTTGTTTCTTTAACAAGAAAATTTACTTTAATTGGAAGCTATTCCAGTCTACCAAAGTAAGAGAGAGAAATTTTCGCAATGGCTGTGTTTCAGTATATTAGCTAAAAATTTCAAGATATATGCTGCATTATCTGAATGCCATCTACAGCATTAAATGGAATTATGATTCCAGGCAGTTGACATTTCTGAAAACAACATACCTAAAAGATACTTGATGAATATGAGTGAATCTGTGGACTACAATTCATTTTTAATTTCTCAGGGCTTGACCAAATAGGTACGCCAATGGTAAGTTACAGTCTCTAAGAGTTCGAGGACAACAGCAGTATTTATTTAACCTGTATATTCTTATAATAATATCACCATCTTGTGTTTACTATGCCACTTACAAAAAGCTATCAGGGGCAGTAATTAGAAGTTTACTTAGAGTCTTCCTTGATATGCCTTTCCAGAAAACTGCATAAAAGAGCATTGCTTTTTACTGTAAATCAAAGAAATTCTGACTACCATTTTATTCCTGGTCTTAAAAGAAGACAAATGGTAGGTAATAATGTAGAGAAATGTGTTTATCTTTATATTTTATATAAGGTAACAGAAATTTAGGCTATAATGAAAAGACTAGATTTAGAGTTAAATATGTCTGAATTTGAATACTGGTTCCAAAACCTGGTAGCTAAGTAACTTTTGGGTCAGTTACATATCTCTCTGAGGACAACATTCTCTACTTAGCAGGAATATTGAGAGAGAGAGAGAGAGAATATAACAGAATCAACTAGCAGAGTCTCTAGCATTTAGAAGGTCCTCAGTGTATCACTGTAAAATAGACAAGTCCATCATAGATAGTGTTGACCCAAGAGCAAAGGACTAATTATTTAAATCATGCAATCATAATATGCAATGCGGATTGAAATTGAACTATAATACTTTCTTTGGGGTCAAAATTTATTTCCCTTCTTTTTAAATTTCTTGTAATTATGTCATAGAAACCAGTGAGCATCTTTCATGTCTTTGTCTAACTTCCAACCAGATCTTTCCAAAATTTAGCTGCCTTCTGAACCCAGCTTTGGTGAACAAGCCTTTCTTGATAGCCTGGGACCAAAAATGTTTTCTTCTTCTACTGAATCCTTCTAAAGACCTCACCACTTTTAACATCATTGTGTTTCTGCATCTTTCTCTCCCCTTTCAGACTGTATGCTCCTTAAGAGAGGGGACTACATAATGAGTGTTTTTCCCCCTCTAAAAGGACTTACAACAACATGAATAGAATGTAAGTGAAACTTCTATGAAGTGTTTAAGAAATATATAAGATTTGTGTATGAGTAATATTTCATGGAAAATATTTAATTTATTCATCCACTTAATATTTATCTCTTCTACTCCAAGAAAAATGATTTGAGTCAACTTTAAAGATAGCCAACTAAGAAAGAATGTAGAAGTAGGTGAGTGTTGAATGCCAGGGCAATAATTAAAAATGTCATGAAAACAATGAAACTTCATTTGAATGTTTGACACATAGATTCTTAAATTAAGAATCTTTTTATCCTTTTTACCCATTAAGATGTTACTAGGCTTCCAAGGTCTGCTATGTAAATCCTGACACAAAATGTACATACATACATAAAACAAATTATAATACTCTAGCTCAATTTAAGCAATCATATTTTGTGTAACAAGTTTAATCAACTGATCTAAGATAAAAGAGTTTTATAAACCTTATAAAAACTTTATAAAACACTCAATGGCATGAGCTGTACTCCTAAATAACACAAAATAGTAACCAACTCAATCTTATATTTACCTGGTCATTCCCACACGTGATGTTTATCCCAACCTTTTTGTTCATTAGATCTTACCTCTGCATTTAGGTTATCTGCAAGACTTTCCAGAAACTGACTCTCAATAGGGTTTTGTTGAGTGAGCAAAGTGAGGTAATGGCTGAGTTTCTCATGTGTTGTTATAATGATTCCTTCCCCGAATCTGTCAAACTGTGGTCGTCCGGCTCGACCAAATATCTGCATGACATCTAATATTCCAAGGTCAACAAAGGAGCCTCTTTTTGCAGCATATATCTGGGTTCCCTGGATGAGGAAAAGTTAATAAAAATTTACATAAACACACATAAATATAATCCTGAGGAGCTGAATACTGAAATGAGGCAAATATGGCAAGATCTTAAAAGTGTACTTTACTCTTTTCATCATCTGTGACAGAGTGACAGAGCTAAGTTTTCACAATATAAACTAGACTCTTTTGCAGAAAATAATTCTGACCTTATATGAATAATCTAAAAAGTTAATTAAAAAGGAAAATCACAATATCCTTCTAAATAAATGAGTTCACAGGTTTGTCTTAAGACACACACAAATCCATGTGCAAAGGAAGGTAAGCTCGTACCTTAATGATAACAGCATGAGCAGGAAGATTGACACCCCAGGCTAATGTAGCTGTACAGACTAGGACTTTGATATGCCCATTAGAAAACAAGTTTTCAACCAAATTTCTGTCCTGCCGAAGCATTCCTGCATGATGAATACTAAAGCCATCTGGGAATAATTCTCGTACTTGCTTATTTCTTGACTTTTGCACCTAGATTATCAACAAAACACAAAAGAATTTAAGCACTGAAAGTAACCGTTACTTAGCATTTATGTTCCATGAGTTTAGTAAAGAAAGCCTAGAATTATTTCTAAGCATCTTGAGATCTTACTAAATTTTAATAAATAATGTTTTAATATTTCTTAAGTATTTAATACTTATTGTGAAACACAGGTAATCGCAAACATGGCACAAAATGCAGAAGGAATGAAGTTAAAAGCAAGTATGTCTTTCATCCAGGTATCCCTTTCGATCAATCAGTATTATCTGTTTCCTATCTTTCCAAAACTACTCTAAAATAAGCACACATCTCCGAGGCTTCCAACTCCTTCAGAGTAAAGGCCAGAGTCCTTACAATGCAAGGCGACAGAAATCATCTCTGTTCCCTAACTCCACTTAACCACACCAGGGACAAGGGCACCTTTTCCTCTAAGTCTCTTTTCTGTCAAATCCACCTCCACCTCCACCAGCCTTTACACTGTTAATTCCAGTCCCATTGCCTGGAAGACCTCCCCCCTCGCCGAGATGCCCATGGCTCCTCATGCCCACACTCTTCCTCATTCCGATGAGCCGAAAACCTGTCTCACCTACAGGTGGTGTTCCTGGGCATCTCTGAAGCGAGGGCTCTGACCACCTATCTCAGGTCCTCAACTTTACAACTGCCCTGAATATACTAACTTCACTGCTGGTGTCTGTTCTTTGACCTGGTCTGATCTCAGAGGTGGGATTTGGTCCACTTATCTGCAACCCGTATAGGTGCAACAGCAGAAGATCTCAAAAAATTCAGCAAAGATTCACTATACAATGGAGAAAAGTTGTCTACAAAATTAGACTTTAGGTTAACATAAAAGAAGTGTTTATATAGTCAAAACTTCTGTTTGCATTATATCCTGTGTTTATTTGCTATTTCCCTGAAAAATTCTTTAGCAACATTTCAACTGCTTCTTTTGAACCAATTTTCCATTGTTTTTATGTAAGGGGCACTACATTGGCCGGGAGTTGGATTTCAGCAGAGGGGTTCTGTCACATGGATTACCTTTAACATTTAAAAATTTTAAGAAATTTAACTCTAAGTTAATAATAATTAAGAAAATGATGTAGGAAAACAGAACTTCCTGAAATCTGCACATAGAGAATTGGAAGGTGATATATTAACAAACTGCAGCACCTAGTGGCCAGCCCAGTAAATAACAACTTGTACAATTACCGCCTTTTAGAGTCCCATGGTACATGCATGCACACACAAGAAACTATCTTCTTTATGTTTCACAGGGAGTGTATTCATATTTTATTTTTGTTTAGTGTGATCAGTCTGTTAGAAATCATTTTATACATAGACTTTATTAAGCACGTTTGGACTACATTGCCTCAACTTTCATCTTTTCAGAGTTATTGCTGTCCATCTCCATGAAGCAGCTTTTGCGAATATGGGATGACAGGGGATAAAGTACGTTGTGGAGTATCTGCTAGGAAAGAATGTGCTCCTTCACTGGCAAGGGTAGGACAAGGAGAAACATTTCATCTACTCCACTTCTCGAATATTCATGAGTGGACACTCAGCGCTACCAGAAGAAACTATAAAACACTGGTTGGAGGACATGTTCTGGACAAATCGTGCTGCTGGACTGGTGTTTGCTTCTGGTGAATCTGCTTTCTGTGACCCTGTGCAGTGGAATATTCTGATGTGTACATTATAAATGCATATTCCATATTCAAACTGCAGGTGAGATAAGACTTGGCTTGTAACAGCAATAACACAGTAAGAAGCTGGCTGCAGGAAATATGTAACTGTGGTGAAGTATGTTCTTATAATGTAGCAGCTAGATCTTGGAGTGCTGAGATAACACCTCCCACTCTGAAGAGGTGGGTTCAAGCAGCGTCAGTGGCCACTACCTGGGTGTAGCCCTCTAGTCTCTGGGAGGAACTCAGAAGCACAAGGGTTTTGTTTCTATTCTTGCTCATATTCTGGTCATTCCTTTCTAATTGGTTCTATACAGACTTGATGCGACGACAATCCTAAATTAATTCTGGGCTGTTCATTCCTAACTATTTTGAATTTGAATCTGCCATTTGTGGCCAGGCCTAGCTCAGAGTACAAACAAAATAGAATCCTTGGGGATGAGGCACCAGGATGTACACTTTAAAAAATCTTATTTTAAAGATCATACAATAAAATTATTTTTCCACTTTTGGCATGCAGTTCCATGTATTTTAACAAATGTTCATTTGTGTAACCACCACCATAATCAGGATGCAAAATAGCTCCAGCTCCTTCACCTTAAAATACTCCCTGATGTTATTCCTTTATAGTTAAACCCTCCCCTCTACAGCTTCTGGCAACTATTGATGTGTTTCATCTCTATAGTTTTTTCTTATCAAGAATGTTACATGAATTAAATCAGAAAGTATACAAGCTTTTGGGGTTTCTTTTACCCATTCTGAGATTTATCCAAGTACCTGTACTTTACTCTCCTTTTTATTGCTGAGTAGTATTCCACAGACTGGATGGATATATCATAGTTCGTTGATCCAATCACCCACTGAGTGATATCAGGGTTGTTTCCAGTTTGGGCAGTCATGAATGGAGCCAGCCTCTGTGAATAGCCATGTACGGTGTGTGTGTGTGTGAATACATTTTACTGACTTGCTGTACCATCATGCATTCTCAGCAGCAGCATATTAAAGAGTTCCAGTTGGTTCCAGCACAAGTTGGTAGCATTTAAGACTGTCATTTTTTATTTTAGCCACTGTAATAGGTGTATAGTGGTATCTCATTGTGGTTTTAATTTGCATTTCTCTAATGGTCAATGATGTGAAACATCTTTTCATGTTCTTGGATGTACATTTCTTATCAGCTCCTCAACTTTAAGGACCACTGTTCCTTACAGGAAGATACTTAGAGTGATATTTTTAACAATCTATGTACAATACAGGTGCACAATTTGACCTTATGAGACTTAGTGCCAAGCAACTTCATTTTCATTATTGTACTAAATTATTTATATTCCTAAGAAAATTGCCTTCAAACAAATTTATACAACATGAAAGTAACTAACAGAAAAAAAATGCACTGCAGAGAACAAAGAGAAGGTCATTTAAAGAAAAAACACCTATTTATCATGTGCTAATTCCTAGGAATACAAAGAAATTTAAGATAAAATCTAAGCTTTGGATAATCTGCAGACTGGAGAGAAAGCAGAGCTGCCCACAGATGACTTCTATAAAATGTGATCTATTTCTAACAGAGGCATAGGGACAAGCTGAAACTAGGGGAGGAGCAGCATTACGGTTTATTTGAGTTTGAACTGTGAGCACCTGGCAGTTATTTCCTGCAGAGCTAGTGCTTCCTACACACTTCTGGGAGACATGAACCAATGATGTGCTAGACTATCTGCTTTACTTCTGTAAAGTCTATCAAAGAAGTCTTTACAGAAAATGGGAAATGTGGGTCCTGAAGGGCAAGTGACATACTGCATAACGGGGACCACAGGGAGCACGACAAACAAGACTGAAGGGCTGGACCAAGTGAATGGATTCAGTGTGTCGGAAAGGCATTATGTTCGGGGGCTTGGGGTCAACCTATGAAAATGAAGCTGGGAAGGAGGAGCAGGGTCAGGCTTTATATGGTCCCAAGCTTAGGTAGAAAAGGAGCCAATCACAGTTTTTAAGCAATATCAGATTTGCTGTTGAGAGAGGTAACTTCATCGTGTGCTAAAGACCAGAGGCTGGATGAGCAGCTCGGGGGCCACTACCATCCACGTGTGGAGGAGAAGGCAGGGGAGCTAGAGACATCACATAACGTCAAGGTGGGGGGAGATTATCCAGTAACCATGGCAGGGCGACCGCCAGAAAGGGAGGAGGGCATGACAGGCAGGACAGAGTCAGGACTGCTGCAAGTTCATCCTCGCCCTCGTGCACTAGATGTGTGTTGGAGAGGATGAGGGCTGTGCTTCAGGCTAGGCCTTTGAAAGGTGGGAAGAAGATGCAGTTTTGGGACAGGAGTTTGAAGACACTCAGTATTATGAAGATGGGAATAAAATGGGAAGCCACTTGATGTTTCTGAGCAGGAGAAAGAGAGGGGAGACCCTTTAGGTCCATTACTCTATTACAACACTCCATGTTGTAACAGTGGATTGATTGGACCAGGTGTAAAACACATGAATAAAATAATTCCTAAGTCTAAACTAACACATGCAGCTTTACATATGCATCTCTCCTATCTCGGCCTTCTTCAACAACAAAGGGGAAATGAATACTAAAATTGCATCAGTCTAAAACTAATGAAAACATCACATCACATTTATAGGACAGAATAAAAACTATGATTTCAGATAATATTATACCTGAAAATACTTATATGACTGAATAATTAATTAGGCATCTAACCCAAGAAGTTACAAAAATGAAAATATAACAGAGCCAAGGAAAGAAGAAATGCCCTAATAAAGTTAAAATAGAATCTGATAGTTTAAAACTGAAATTGATAAGTAAACACAAAAAAAGAAAAAAATTAAATACAGACAATGACTATTACTCACTAGAGCAGACGCTGGCAAACTATGTGCCAACTGCCTGTTTTGTAAATAAAGTTTTATTGGAATACAGCCATATCCACTTGTTTACAGATTGTCTGTGGCTGCTTCTGAGCTACAGTTGAGTTGAGTAACGGTGACAGGCACCATATGTCCACAGGCTTAAAATATTTACCATCTAGACTTTAAGGAAAAGGAGATACACAGCTATACACAGCACAACACCACAAGCACAAAGACACAAAATTGGTCATGTAAAAAAAGAAATGTTCAGGAATATACCACAATTTAAAATCATCAGAAAAGAGTACTTTGTAAAATTCAATACATTTCATTTAAAAAACTGTTTGGGGTAGATGATTTTCCAGCAAAATATGTTGTAACGTTTATCCTAGAAGTGATAGAAAGTTCTACAATAATAAATGCAATGGAAGAGAATTTAAAAGCTATCTAATAATCAAACTTTTAAAGATGAATTAATTCTAATACTAGTAAGAGGCCCCAGAGCATAGAAACAGTAGTATTTTCCCACAAAATTAATCTTACAGAGGCAGTGTAACAGCACTGACATTAAAACCTGATAAAGAAGCAGAAAACAGAATACAATAGAGAAATCTCTCTTATGAATATTAATCCAAAGTACTTTAGAAAACAGAATTCATCAATGCATTAAAACAATGTACTAGAGCTAAGTACAATTTAACCTGAGAATGCAAGGGCATTATATTTATAATTACATTTATATTAGTATGTTCAAGAAATGAAATTACTTGCCTTGCTTTTGAGATTGGAAAACTTGTTTTGGCAAAAATACCAATTCTCACTAACTTAATCATTGCACTAACTCAACTAAAAGATGAACATGATTTCTTGGAGGTGATATTAAAGGTCATCTTGAAAAGTAAGCCTATATATTACTTAAGGAAAGATTCTAAAATTGAAGGATAATCAGAATGCCTATCCCAACCAGGTATTAAGAATATTATAACAGAATAAGCAAAACAGTTTGATACCAGAGAAGAAACCGTAAGATCAATGAAACATAAAGTTTAGAAACTGACTCACGCAAATATGAGAATTTTGTATGTTTGATTAAAATGTAAAATCAACAGAAAAACAGAAGGTATTCAGAAAAAAAGATGATGGGACCATTAGTATATGGACTAAGTTCCAGATAGATCAGAGATTTAATAAATAAAGTTTAATTTAATTTAAAAGGGCTGAAGGAATTCATGAAGTTGGTGTGGCCTTTATAAGTAAGACAAAGCCCAAAGACTATAAATAAATTGATAAAAATTTCTACCGGGTAAAAATATTCATATACAATAGATCAGAGATTTAATAAATAAAGTTTAATTTAATTTAAAAGGGCTGAAGGAATTCATGAAGTTGGTGTGGCCTTTATAAGTAAGACAAAGCCCAAAGACTATAAATAAATTGATAAAAATTTCTACCGGGTAAAAATATTCATAAACAAATAAAAATTGAAGGTTAACAAGAAAATGTCTGCTAACACATATGACAGTACATGCCATTTAATACACAATGGACCATGGATATGAACAATTATAGAAAAAGAAATTCAAAGGTCCAATATAAGCCAAATTCAATGCTCAGCTTCATTCACAATTAAAGAAATGCCGACAAAAATAATACGAAGGTGCCATTCTTTGCAATATTAACTCATCATACACTTAAAATTTTTGACACTGCTCAGTGCTGGCAAAGTTGTGTGGGCAAAAGTGACTGAGGAAATGTACACAGGAACAATCTCCCCAGGGGGCAATTTGGGACCATTCACTGAAATTTTAAATGCATGTACTGTGCTGATGGGTAAATTTCATTGCTAGGATTTTTCTCAATGGACATTGTTGCAAAGGCCCAGAGTATGACCAAAAATGTTTACTACAGCACTCTAAACAGTAAAAAATAATTGGAAACAACAAAAGTATACATTATGACGGGGGTAGGCCAGTGAATTAAGATGATGTTCACACTGTGGCATACTAGGGAGTTGTTAACATAATGGATCAGATCATTTTGTGTTAATATGGGAAGATCTCTATGATGTATTACTAAATAAAAATGCAAGAGACAAAAAGTGTACAGAATGTAATCAACCCGTTCACGACAAAGCACACAGGCAAACACCACAATGGGTAGTTGTATAAAATCTTTCCTTCAAAGAAACATAAGCTTTGTAACAGGAGTTTGCTATGGAAAAAATAAGTGGAGAAGACATGGTTAATACTATAAGTTATGAAGCTCAGAATGATCACTGCTTTTCCACCTGGTTTTCCAGAGTGAACGCACAACCTGGAGTCTAGGCTTTGCTGTCCTCTGAATAGTGCAGAGAGAAAATTCATCTTGTTCACATTCTCGGAACAGAGCATTGGATTCTCCAAAGAAGCCGTTCAAGATCCAAAACTATACTCACTGGATAAAGGGTTTCTACACATGGAAATTCAGCATTAAAGGAACACCAGCTATGAAAAGGTACGGGAGTCAGGTGTGTAATTTAAGAATTGTCTAAGTTTGGTTTCCTTTGACTTTATGTTTCCACATTTCACAAGTGAACTTCCCCTACAGGGTTTTATAGTCAGTAAGATTAGAATGGAATGGACACCTGTGAAGATAATCCACTGTGATACAGAGGGTACAGTATTTCTTTCCCCCAGTGAAAACATGTGGGGTTTCCTTCCATGATTTTATATATCTTTTCATACCCATGCAATGGGAAATCAGTGTAACTTTAAAAACAAGTAAGGTTAAAGTGTACCACTTCCCAAAGTTGACTTCCAAACTGACACAAATAGATGGTTTAAAAAAAGGACAGATAGCAAGCAATTTAGGATCTTCAAGGGAAACAAGTTTGTTTTTTCTCCTTGTAAGGGCAAAAATACATAGAGCAATACAAGAACTTCAGATGCAAATGCTCAATGAAAGAGCATGACAAAATTGCATAAATAATTTATAGTGACCTTTTTAGCCTTCTGAAGTAATTTATCTTGATCAGGTATGCTTTAATGTGGACAATTTCAAATTCATTAGGGAGAGATAACTTAACTGCCATTATAAAAACTAAAATTTAACCAGGAGGAGGCAAATATTCTCCCCCAAATGGTAACATTCTTCCCATAATTAGTGAGTATGCCTTACCAATGTTAGAAAGAATGCACTATAAAATCTTCACCTTTTTAAGTCTATTTTTATTATTCAATGTTTACAAAGTTAATTAGCATAAGACAGTGGCCCTGCCTTCATTGTTAGGAGTACAACCCAAGCCTGGCCTTTTCTTGGACAAAGGAGCTTAAGAGATCTGAGGAACGTAATAGGCCCTTCTCCCCCACCCCTTTCCTTCCTCTCTTTCTTTTAAAGCTCTTACTCTACTTGAAACTATGCCAGAAGAGCCAGTCCTGTAATGCTCTGTCCTCCATGAGGCTGTCAGAAGGAAACCCATCCTTCCTCCTGCTTCCTGTTCCCAGGATAAAGCCCTCAGTCATCTGTTCACTGGATCAACTAAACCTGGCTATAATTAGAATTTCTGAGGGTCATGTTCAAAGTTTTAGGACCTTACTTTCAGAGATTCTGATTCTGATATCTGGCATAGGAACAGGTGATGGGTAACCCATGATCTATTGTACTGTTGTCCTCAGAGCATTTGGTATTTCTTTGCTCTCGATGCAATTCCTTACCCTCTCTACTATTTTTCCGCCATATGGTATGACGTTCTTCTCTCTGCTCTCTGGAACTGCCACTCAGCGAGTAGCAAACCACATGAATTTCCTCTCCCACCTTGTCTTAACTGAAACATGACTTTCCTCCTAGGACTCTGTTTCCATGCATCCCTCCCTCTCAAGTGTGGGAGGTAAAGTCTCTCTTCCCCACCACCATTTCCTGATGATTATGTATTTGCCTTTCTCCAGCTTAGACAGCAGAGGCCCAACGTTTTAATCACACTCCTGCTGATCTTTTAAACTCATCTGCCTTTTTGTCATATCTGATTAGCAAATGCCAAACGGGTGACCCAATGCAGTGAGTGCTTAAGTGAAATTATATACAGGAGCAAGTTGGGACCACTCTAAAGCCAGAAGCATAATCTTAACAAGCCCTTAACATCGGAGAGCAATTCTGCGATGTCTTTAAAGTCAGTTTGTTCTCATGTATCTCACAACATTTACATTAGACATTGTTTTGCTCTCCGCATACTTGTGACCACATTATCCTTGACTCTCAAAGAATGACCTTCAGATCTATGTCACAAAGAAAATACATCAGAGGGAACCACCCTCTCTTCCTGCCATATACCTAAAACTTAATTACATCAGAACCCATCTTTTTAACCTCCCCTTCTGTTATATTAGAAATATCCTAACTCCCATCTAAGGAAAATAGGTGGTTCTTTGTTCTTTGGATTCCGTATCTCTTGACTTCTCAGGACTTTTTATTTTATCTGTGGTCCCTTTTCTTTCCTATATGAATAATCTCAATCAATTTTAATCCCTTCTCCTCTCCCTTGAATAGTTCCCACAAAATATAAACCCATCATTTCCACCTTGAAAAGAACTTTCTGGCTATTGTTTCATATTTTCCAGATACCATGCATTTTCCTTTTGTATATATTAACTTCTCAAAATGGATATCCGTGCTTGAATTTTCTATTTCTACATTCATCAGCCAACTTCATCTATTTTTTGCTCTCTGCCATGCAAATAAAAAAGGCTCTAAGTAAGATCACCAATATCTTCCATTTTGCTAAGTACAGGGAGTGTTTTGCAGTTCTCCTGTTACCTGACCACTCCCAGCAGCACGTGGTGCAGGGGATCACTTACTTCCTCCTCTGACACACTCTCTTCCTTGGCCTCTACGACGTCATTCTCCTTGGTTTACTCCAGTGTCTTGGACTCTTCTTCACTGGCTCACTCTCCTTTACCTAGTCATTAAATATTAGAATTCCTCAAGATTGGCCCTACACTCTCTAACCACTCATCTCCTCTCCCATGGTTTTCCCAGTCCAAAACAGACTGTGCCTCTGATATGTCAGATTTGTATGTCCATCCAGATGCTTACTCTAAATCTCTAAGAATCCCAGGCATCTCAAACTCAGCATGTGCAAATGGAATTCATGATCTGCACCTCCCCTCCACACTAAGCCTTCTTTATTCTTCTTTTTCTTTGTAAATGACCCAATTACCCACTTAACAATGCAAGCCCGGTTTCTTTTAGGAGCCAGAAACTTCTATATTTCTGTTTATCAATCTTGTATTGTCTATTAATGACTAAGTTCTAGCAGTTTTACTAGGAATCCACATCCCAAGTGAATCCACATCCCTATGGTCTTCCCATACTCTCTTGCTTTCCCTGTGTATACAGCAATCTTTCTTATAAATATGTATCTGATCAGGCCACTCCCTTCCTGCAACTTCTCTAATCATAATTCACTGCTTTTGAGATAAAACGCCAAATCTGTTACAATAAACAAGGCCCTCATAATCTGGTTCTTGCCTTTAACATTAGGCTTACTTATGCCACAAACCAGCCATCTTTAATCCCCATCATTCTCTGTGCTTTAGTCATTCTAACTTTTACCCACTTACTTCAATGTGCTATTGTTTTCTGCTGTCAGAGACTTTTGCTAGAACATTCTTCTGCTGTCCTTTACTTTGTGAACTCCTAACCTTCAAATCTCAGCTTAAATGTCACTTTGTTAGCTAAGCCTTCTCTAACGTCACCAGTCCAGATCAGCTCCCCTAATATTACTTTTTTTCTTAGCACTTTATCACTCTTTATTATCACAAATGCAATTAAAATAAATTATTTAATTGGCTGATTAATCTTTCTGTCTTGCCACAATATAAGCTCCATAAGGGCAAAGGGACAGCTACTTATACTTCCTAAATATATTTCCATTCCCATTTAAAGCAAAGAAGGTTTATTTGTACATGACTCCTATTTCCTTTTATTATCCCTCCTGTATTGCATGAGCCATAAGGTAAAACCTGTATTTCCCAGGTTTCTTTTAGTCAGGGAACTGGATGCACAAACCCACTCTGCTGGTTAGATGGACTTGAGCAACGTCTGGATGATGGAAATAAAGAGGAAAGCATCTTCCTGCTGTTCCCTTTTGCTGGGAAGCAAGGTCTTAGAGAAATGAGGGCTGAAAATGATAAACAGATGTATCATACATTCAAAACTTGGTTTTCCAGTGTGTTTGTAAATGTTGAAAGACATCCTAATAGCAGCCATGGCCTTTCAACTTCTGGATCATCATTACGGCAGGTGGATCTTAAGTTCAACAGTTCCACTGGTCACCCACTGACTATTACTTCTCCAGTTTTAGCAACATTCTAATAAGACCCTAATTTCTTGTACAAGATTCTTTTCTATTTAAAGTGGACCTAGAGTGGTTTGTTTCCTCTACTGAATCCTGACTGACACACCACATCTTCCTCCATCCGTTCTAAACAGGATGACAGCAGCTTACTCATCTTGATGTTTATTGATCTACCATGTGACTGGTAACTAGCTTACACTCAATAAATATTCACTGAGTGACCACCACTAAAAGTAGCTTGAGGCTTATGTGTATACAATCAATTCACAGTGACACAGACTAGCCTAATCCCATAACCAATTTCCATGTGTCATTCTGGCTATGCTAATTACTCTCTTTAACTTGGGAGAAAGGAAGTGCTTGCCTTGTTCCATGTGACATCTCTTGCGAGATGGTCTTGGTTCCCACATGGGGCTTCTCTGATTTTACTACAACCATTACAGGGAAATGAATTAGCATTCCAGAGAGAGCGCCCTAATTAGAGAAAGAGAAATCTCATCTAAAATTGCATTCTTTATATCCATTTGGCCATCTTTGCATAAATGCTGAAATAAATTTTTTTAAAAATTCACACTGTGAAATATAATTTGGAGCATTAAATTTATCAATATAAACTTCTGTATCTCTAAGGATTTAATAACTTCACTTATTTAATCTATATGTCTTTAGAGTTCTTCCCCTACTAAAGTATTTTCAAATGAGAGAATGATATTCCAATTAACATACTTTTATAAAACAGCATGGTTCCTTAACAAAATACATTAATTTGTTGTAAGAAATTTATTCTATGCTTCTAAAATACATCTTACAGCCCAGAATCAAAAACTGTTGTAATCAAAATTACTTAAAAGTAATGACAAAAGATATAAGGATACAATTCCAAGGCTACTATGTCCCTTGAAAATAGTCTCAGTTTCTCCAAGTGAGTCATGTGGTAAGACTACAGTGAATGCCTATATCACAGGATTGTCTCCTAGTTGGAGGAAAATGAATCCTACTTGGTCACCCTTGAATTCTGGTCCTAGAACATAGCTCTTCCATAATCTTCAACGGCTTTCCACTGCATATATAATCTAAGCACTTAAGCATGTAATTTAAGGTCTTCCACATTCTTACTGAAATCTGCATGCCTCGCCTTTTCATGCATCTCATGTTCTAGTGAAAAGGAAACACTGTCATTCTCCAAATACATCCAGTGTTTCCTTCGCCCATGTGCCTTTTTTTTTACATATGCATTTCTAAATTCTCTGTGAGACTGCCTGCATCTTAAAGACAGAGAAATTCTGCCTTGTTCAACCATTTATTTTCAGTGGCACATTTGACCAATTGAGTTAAAATTAACAAGCTAATTTAGAACTGGATGTCTTATTCACTCTAAAATCATTTTCTCAATAGGTATATAAGATTTAATTGAATTGCTGTCCATACCTTACTTTAAAATTTGCCTATTATTGGATATTTATGCTATTTGTTTTCATTATAATGGGCTGCAGTAAAACTCTAGATGTATATTAGCTTTTCTTTTTAATCTTTCCTTGGAAAGATTCCCAGGTTTAGGATTTCAAGGTTAAAGGCTCTGAAAAAAAGTTTGGAATTTGAAGAAACTCTTATAATATATTAACAAAATGTCTTTTAAAATGATTTGAACTGATAATTACTACAGGAAATCTAGGAGTATACAAAATGCTCAAATCATCTTCAGAACTAGGCATAATAATTTTTGTTTTTTTATGCTTTATTGAGTTTAAGAGTACACAGTCTGCTAATTTATGTATTTTACTAATAATTTTTTTCTTTCACAGCTTATTTTATTTCTTCTTTTTGCTCACTTATTTACTGAAAACTTCATGTTTTATTAAATTTAGTAAGTACACATATAAAGATGTAGATATTAACTAGTTTGTTGTATCTGTTACTAATATTTCCCCCAAACTGCTTATTGCTTTCTATAATTCAATATATTATTTTTTTGTAGTCCAAAAGATTCAAATTTAAATGTTGTCACATCTGTCATTCTTTAAAGCTGTCATCTTTCCCTTCCAAGCTCATACATAATTATTTACAGAGCATCTACTATGTGTCAGGCAAGATCTATATTACCTCACTTATTACAAAAATCTGAGGATAAAGGTATCATTGCTATTTTATTTATGATGAAATTGTGGCTTGAGGAAGTTAAAGGCTATGTTAGAGTGTCAGAGTCAAGATTAACACCCAGGTTTGCCTGGATCCAAGCCTTTATTCTACAGGAGACTCCTTTCCTTTGAAAACAGGAAACTCATGCTTCCAAATACCCAATTAAACACTCAGTTCCATTTTTTATTATTTTTCTTTGACTTTATCTTTAAAATACTAATACATTTTTGACATTCTTTTTATGTGGTTATGACAGACATTAGAATTACTATATTAGCCTTCAATAGGAAAGATGGTTGATAAGGCTGAGTAAAGAAGAAGATAACATTTTGCATATATTTAAAGTAAAAAATATAAGAGAAAGGGGGCTATTAGGCACCTGCTACTATCTTTAGCTATGAGATATCATCTATTGCAGGGAGAGAAAATTCTCATTTTATTTGGCTATACTGACACTGTAAAGCTACCAGAGCAGAAGTAAGCAAAGCTGTCAATATTAAGTATCAGACAACTTATATCAAAGTCAAATTCCTTTAATTTAACCAAAGGCTAAAGCTGATCTATGAAAACAACAAGGAGATGATTGATAGATCTAGATAATGAAAAAAGTCGTGACATGATACTTTAAGGTAGTTTGAGGGTCCATATTACTGTTGGATTTTTCTTAGTGTTCTTATTTGTTTAACAGAAATTTTCTATAACTACATTCATGAGGCTTATTCATGACAGACCATTTCTACCTACAAGAAAAACTCAGTATCACCAATACATGTAAAAAAGTGAACAAATCAGTACCCATAAATCGAAAAACTACTGCACAGAGTACGGGAAGGAACTCATCCTAGCACTAGAATATATAAAGTCTGTTTAAAATTTTGCCCCAAAGGAAGGAATTTATTTGACTGAGATCATGAGTGAAACAGATCTGAAGATTCTAACAGAAATATTCAAGTTAAAATTCAAAGCATAATTAAAAGCGATGGCTTAATAATGAAAATGTCTACATCCCTAATGCTATATTTCTATAAATGTAAGCTGCTACTATTTCCTGAGGTATGTTCTTCTTAAAGAAAATAGTGTTTTTTAAGAGAGTATCTTTGTGGGGGAGGGCAAAAAATTATATGCAGGGTTAATTAAGGAAATATATCCATATTGTCCATTATCCTTTCACCACTTTATATTTGGTTATTAATACATATTTTCTAAATTGTAGATTTCTATAATACATAATGTTTTATCATTATTCAGCCAGTTTCCAAAACAATTTCATATATCATTCCATTTGTCTCTCATAGTAAACTACTAGAACAAGTGTTATTCACCCCATGATTACTCCACCTGAAAGAAGAGAAAGTCAGTGTCAGAAATAGTTAGGGGTTTGGGAGCACAGGGCTTCTCAAGGTGAAATCACAATGGGGCCTTTTTGCACACGTGCCCTCTTGCTTTGGGACTCATTTGGAATTCCTGAGACACTCTCTTCCCCAGGGGAACCACAAACCCCATCTCTATAGCTTAAGCTACTCTGGGGGTACTTCCCTTTACAGCTCCTGTTTTAGTGGACATATCGTTGGTTTTTCAGCTAGAGGTAAATTTGATATCAAAGACGTGAATGGTATGAGGAGTCCTGAAGTAGAATTGTCACTTACGGGGAGGAACAGACTCATTCTGAACTGTGGCTAAGGCACAGAAGTAACCTTACACACACACACACACACACACACACACACGTGTGCGCAAAGGGTGGGGGGGAGAACATTTCCTTAATGGAGTTTGACTTATTATTATACAAATAAACTTATAGTGTACTGAATAAAACTGAAGAAATGCTTTTAAAAACTGTGCTTGGTAAGTCAGGAATTGAGATGGTTACATTAAACACTTAGGGGTAAAGTATCACTGTGGCACAGTAGGGACTTAGCTGTATTTCCATTAACAGGAGTCATGAGGCTAAATTTCTATGTACTATGATAGCAAATTTACCTTCTAATTTTATTTTAATGTTTTGACTACTTAATTTCCCATTTTTCAAACACATGGAAAGAAATATTTCCTAACATCATGGTAATAGTTTCCTAAGAATTGCTGGAATGTTAATACCATTCAAGCTCAAAAGGCAGTTCAAGAAATAAGGAGAAATATACAAACAGTAATAGAAGAATAATCTAAAGTTCTGGAGCTTCAAGAAAGCATGTTCAGAAAGACTATCATATAAAATAAACTGTGGAGGGGCCGACTTTTTCAAATCTCAGTTTAGGAGAAATGAAGGATATGGTGGGGCTGAAGAAATGTTCTTCCGTTTTATTAAAAACAGAGCAAAACCCCCAAAATCTCAAAGCCTTAAAGGCTTTAGAAAGTCCACGATTGGGTCTGCTTTTGAACAAATAGGATGCAGTGTGGTGAAGAGGATAGACTTTGGAATCAGACTGGTTCAAATCCACTGTTTTTTACATGGGAATCTCTGGGAAAATTATTGTCTTTCAGTTTCAGTTTCCTTATATAGAAAATGGGGATAAGAATCTCTAAAGAATAGTAGTATAGATCAAATGAGAAAATTAAAGTGAGAACATCTCTTACACTATGTGTCTTAGAGGAAGAAAGGCAAAAAAAAAACAACGTAATTTTGGTGTACCAGTATCAGCCTAATAACTATATGGAAAGCTGGGAATATACTGGTGAACAGGATAACATTCCTTATGTGCTTATTAATATAATAAATGCTTGTGGAATTCATTCTTATTTTTAAAAATCCAATAATAACAGATGGTTGGAAAAAAATCAAGTATAATAAAGATACTAAAAAAAGGTATAATAAAAATGAGTAGGGAATATTGAAGTCTACCCAACTGTATTAAAATTTTCCATTCCTCCATGGTTTTTTTATAGCATAGTGATCTGTGAATATGTATTTGGTCACACTGCCTTAAATAAACATTTGAAAATGTCTCTATAAATTTTTTTAATATGCTTTAGAATATTTCATGCTATATTTGAATTACACATATGCCATGTCAAGGGATAATAACAGTACAAACCTACACTATTGGTTGCATAAAGATTGAGTCATATAAAGCCATGAAAACAATGCCTGAAACTAGTCAACATTTCATAAATGTTAAACATTATTATTATGGGAGTTAAATAAGAAGCCTGCATTATTTAGAATAGCAACAGCTCTCAGAATCAAGAGGTATAAAGTAACCAGAAATCCACAAGATGGCTCTCAAGGCTTGGCTTTTAAACACAGTAGAGTTGCTTCGTATTTCCAAAGAAATGAAACAAGACTTATGAATGCCAACCTCATTTTTCAAAGATGCTCATAAATTCATAATTAATAAATAACTGGGAGAACACAAAGCTGTATAGTGTTATATAACAGAAAATTTTATAAAGTGAGAAACAGTAAAATGAACAAATTTTATAGTTCTAAATTGAAAGAGACTCTGATGTTCAAAACAACTGGCACCAGATAATCATATTCAGAATTTAGAATTTCAATATAAAATGGTGAAATTTACAGTGCAGTCATAATAATTAAAAACATCTTGCTACCATGATAAATGTGAAAGTGCAGAGCACAGTGCCTGGCAGCTAGCAGCGGCTGAGTAAACAACAGTTAAATCTTATGCATATAAAATACTTCAGAGTTATTATCATTTTATGCCTGATTTTTTTATTTGAAAGTTTATTTTCTAGCTTTAAATCAAGGCAAACTTTTTCTGCAAAGGGACAGAGAGTATTTTAGGTTTTGTGGGCCACATAGTCCTGGTAGCAACCATTCAGTTCTTCCCTTGAAGGGCAAAAAAGCAGCCACAAACAATAAAGGAAGGAGTCTGGCTTTTTCCTAATAAAACTACAAAAACCAGTGGCTGTGATTGGACCTCGGGCTGTAGTTTGTCCACTCATGATCTAGATCATTATTTGGCACAATTAAATAAAACCTTCTGTAAATCTTAGGATACTATTAGTACCCAAGTTACCTAGAGATGTGTGTCTCAAGCGGTAATGTCACCTGGGGGTTGAGGTGAAATGTAGATTATGATTTGGTCTAAGTGTGGTGTGGGGCCTGGGGAGCTGCGTTTCTAACAGGGACCTGGGCTTTTTGGTCCTTTGAGTGTGCACTGAGTACAAGGCAGCTGTTCTCAAACTTCTTGGTCTCTGACCTTCACATTCTTAAAAAGAACCTTCGGTTTTGTAGGTTATAGCTGTCCATATTAACTTCAAATCGAAAACGGGAAATTCAAAAAATATGTATCTATTAGGTCTCTAAAAGAACAATAACACACCTATGAGATGTTACCATATGCTATGAAATTTAGCTGTATTTTAAGTATATTTAAAGATCAGGACTAAACCTTATAGAAAGAAGTGATAATGGAACCCATCATGCTTTGGGATCCTTTGAAGGATCATTACATCAAGAAAAAAGTAAAGATCATAACATGATAAATCTGTACAATTAACTTCTTAGAAATATGAGCCCATGGATCGTTCATATATAAAATATCAGGTGTATCTGGCAATTGTGTGCTTTAATTCTTAGCTATTGCTGCCATGTGTGTCCTACCTGTTTTTGTGCATGCCCATATTCAGGTCCTTGTGGAGGTAAAAAGCAGGAAATCTGGCCACTATTTTTTGCTCTTTCTATTAGAGACATAGCTGTTCTTACAGTGGCATTTCGAGCATGTACGAACACCATCACCTAAAATAAAAGAAAACAGTTTATTTAATACTCAAATTCATTAAAAGATGGCTTAATACTAGCCTGGAAACCATCTTACATAAACAACTATTAAATTTTCAAAATAAAACACCCAGTTTATGATTCTCCAACATTTCCTTATTTTAGAACAAAGTATATACAGGATAAAGGCAAGTTAAATAAAATTTAATAACATGGCTTTATTTATTATTAGCCTATAAATTGGCAGAAGTCAAGACTGAAATTAATGGTTATATAATATGCAGGGTTTAATTTGTGCATTTCTCTTTTGAAGACATTATTCATAAGCACAATCAACAATTATGAGGACAGAATATAAAAATACATGGGAGCTTTATTTCCCCACAGTCAATGAAATTTCCAGTATCATAAAGATGTTTAAAGAAATTGAAAACAATAAAGAACACTCTTCCTTGGACAAAATCATGTCAAAGAATAACATTTAAAATAGGGTTTAGTGATGAAACTGCTGGTGATGAAAATGCTTCTACAGAGGTATTTAGAATTTTGTGTTGCGCTAGACCTCCCTGTAGAACTATTCACAAGGTGGCTGTGGAAATGTGAACGAGGGAGAAGTCACACAGGTGGATGCTTTGTTAAGGAGAAGTAGAAAAAAGTACTTTCAGGGACGGTCACTAGGCAGAATGTGAAAATGCCAAATGAAGAGAATAAAATTACAAGTGATGAGCAGCCTTCAGGAACTGCCTGTCGGACCTCTACCTCCCCCACATTCAGCTCAACCCCTGCCTTCCCGAAGAGCCAGTACTCTGATAAAAATAATTTCATTCTTTCATAGGAACTGACATTTTTCATTTTGGATGGCATGAATAAAAGCATCTTTGGATAACTGACAATTTTATCAAAATCTGGGTCACACAATCTGAGGACAATCAGTGAAGAGGTTTCAGATGACTTAAGGACAGGCTAGCCCCAACTTCTAACCAAACCAATGCTTCTGGATTTCTGTGGAGTACTATGGTATTCCCCTTACACCTCGGCAACATGGAGGTCTTAAGTTTTGCCTCTTCCCAGCAACTCTTTATATTCTTCTGCTAATTATGTTTTCCTAGAAACTAGAACTTTGCTGTTATTTCTGGGCTACCTATTAAGGAAGATACGCAACCAACTGGCCTTAGTCGGGGAACTGACAGGCTCAAAGAAAAGAGAAGACTGTTTTGAGGACAAATGAAAATAAAAAAGAAAGGAGGCCTTGGATGTGACCAGAAAGGAGGCAGGGTGACACAGACCTGGAGCACACACTGTATAATGAGCCCATAGTAATCTTATGTCTGTAAACTTATCAAAGAAAATGCTCCACATGTGGGATGCTGATTAAAATTCACAGGAGAGTAAAATCTCAGATAATGATCATTCAAGAAACTGGAATGCTTAAATAACTAGTATTCTTTTTGGGTGTATTCAAAGTTAAGGAGAGCAGATCATCTGGGGAAGACAGGAATCTCAATGAAAATCTTCCAAAGTATTTAGAGACAATGAAACAAGCGTTGCAAGTGGAGAAATTTAACATAAGTTAATCATAACATAAACCTTCAAGGACATAAAGCTTGAGATTTCACACTTTGTCAGAGTTCTAACTTACTTGCTGATACTACTGTACTTTGAAAAGAAATATGATCATAAGAATATTCCTAAAGAGTACACTAATAAAATGTATTTCAGAAAGTTTCATAGGTACTTGGAAAATTTTTCTATTTTCCTTGTTTTCAACTAAAAACACCCAAATCTGATTTTGACAAGCTCTCTAGTTTTCCGGGGAAACATCTTTACTTCACAGGACATCAAGAAACAGACATGTGAGCTCACTGCACATGGTGCCGGCTGGATGCAGGAGGCTGCAGCAGTTATTTAGGATATTTACCCTTGGTAATTTCAATGCATCAGCTTGAAGTACATTCCCTTTCCATGTTTCTCACATGGAGGCCCAGGAACTACACTTCATCAAAATCACTAAAACAGATTTCTGGGTCCTCCCCTAAAACCAGCTGAGTAAGAACATCCAGGGGTGGGGCCTGGAAATTGAATTAGTAACAAGCACTTCGATGACCACTGCATACTACTGTGTGAAATCAGTTAACAATTACCACCAAGTTAGTTTTCTTCTGCTGAAAGAAGTTTAAAAGGAAACATAAAGCCACCACTACAAAGGTGGTTTTAAAAATTCCTTAATAACCTTTATTTACCAATTCATATAAAATATCAGGGAATATTAAAGTGTTTTATAGAGCCAGTAAAGCCCCAAGATCATTTCCCAGATGGGCTAGGGGTTTCTAATGCACCCAGATTTCTATTCTCCATATTTCAAATGCCACATTATGCAAATAATGTTGAAATAACAGATATGGAGAACATAAGGGAAAATAAAATATGACCCTAAATCTTCATTAATTATTTCAGTATGACTTGTCAGCTTATCATTTTGCAAATTATTTTCTACTGCAGCCAAGAGAATTATTAGTTACAATTTAAAGCAGCAATTTCTTTTTATTAAAGGATCCATCATTTCTTGTTCAGTAAAATAAACTCTTATTAAGAATTTTCTGTCTAGAAGCTACAACAGAAGCCATTACAAGGTTTTGGGTCTCTATAAACATACTTGATTTTATGGTTTGTTAATTTGGTTAATTAATTTAAATAGGCTCATATGAAAATTATAACTAACAGAGAGGACAGCACAGTTTCATTTGGCAGAAATAACTCCAAATTAATCTTAGAAACAGTGTTGGCAAATGAACAGCAGTTAAATGGGCATGAGTCATTAAAATAAGATTAGAACAGTAGATTCGAGTCAACAATGTGGGTACATTTTAATTGTTTTGTAAAACTTTATATTTTTATTTGAGATTTGTGAGGTTAATGCATTTAAAATATTTTATATACTGATTTCTAGTTTAAAAAGCCATTTTGTTTAAAATATATATAAGGGAATCAGTCCTGTACTAGGAAAGAAAGTACGTGAATTTGAGTTTGGTCCTGTGCAGTTTGTTGAACTTGCCAAAGTGGTTTTCCTCATGTGAGATGCTGATCACATTGATGCAAGGGCAACAGCTCAGAGAATCATTCGACAAACTACAGTGCTTAACTAACTGATACTGTTTCAGTGTATTCAAAGGAAAGAAAGACAAATTATTTGAAAGACCAAAAAATTCCTACTTTGAAATATTAAACACCAGTTTGATTTAGAATTATTTAATCTCTTTGTGTCTTACTACCCCCAGTCCACAGATAGTTACTGTAAGGATTGAAGGATATTAAGTGAAAACACTTCATTTCATAAGGCAATAGACCTCAAATTTCAGAATGCCTTAAAATCACTGGGCAGGCTTCTTGCAAACACAAACTGCGGCTCCTTCCCTCCATGCTCCTTTTTGACTAAGGAGGTCTGAAGCAGCGAAAACCTTGAAGTTCTAACAAGTCACAAGGAGATGCTAATATTCTTTGTTCAGGTATTTTGAAAACCTCTGTCTGAGCTGGTAATTATTAGCACCACTATAAAGGTAATAAACATTAATAAGATGAATTTGGCCTAAAAGACTAAGTGGCTAGATCAATAAATGACTATTACAAATGGATACCTATATATTTATTCCTCATTTATGCAAGTGTGTTTGTATCTAACACCACACAAAAGAATTTAAAAGAACAGTTAGCCTTTAACAACCTTTGTAAGGGTGTTGTTGTGCAAGATGAACTAGGAATCAAAAAATAAAAAGGACTATTTAAGCCTGTGATTATTTGAAAGCAAGAGGAAGAAGGTGAATGGTAAATGTGAAATCAAAGCTTTCCTTGAAAATCGCACTAAGAAGCCTGATGAAGTGTCTGCAAAGGGAACAACACGGCAGCGAGATGTCCCGTAGGAAATGTTGCTGAGAAATGCTGTTCTATAATACATGGTATTAGCTCTTGCAAGGGTTCAAGAATGAGGCTTGAGGGTGAGGCGGCTTATGTCTTGGTGGTTTACATTTTCTCTTTAACCAGCATAGCCCCTTGCCTGGTTCTCTATGCCCAACTTTCTTAACCCAGGTTCCTCAAAAGAATTAAGCCCTAATGACTTAAACAAATAGTGATTCTAAAAGTGTGTAGTTCCCAGACCAGCATCCCCTGAGAACCTGTTAGAACTACAAATTAACAGCCCACTCCAGATCTGAGTCAGAAACTGAGGCAGGGGCCCAGCAAGGTGGCTCAAATAAGCCCTCCAGGTGATTCTGAAGCATGTTAAAAATTCAAGAACCCCATGTTAAGACATCCAGTTTTATTTCTGTAAGTAAAAAAAAAAAATCTTCTACTTTGTGCCTTTAGAATGGTTCTGATAAGTACTATGAGAGAACTGAGAAAATAAATCATTTTCTATGTTCTATAGTTAAAATGGGAAGTGCCACTCCAGATGTAGTTCAGATGTACTTATTTATATATCACAAAACCCTGCAGACATAAAATAATTTTTACTGTTGTGGTCATATTACCACATGTGTGTTATCAGACAAATGCAATTTTAAAAGGTTTCATTTGGCATGCTGTGCATCCAAGAGTCATCTGTAGGGGAATACGAGTTACTCCGGTTGTCAGTTTAGGTTTGCCTGTGCTGGCCAGCTGAAGACACCCAGGTCATCTGAAGATCTTTTTGCACCAGTAACAGTTTCTTCTTCTTTTTTTTTTCACATTTGCATAGTATTCTATTACTTAGAAATAAATTTTTTTAACAAGTCCTTGTTTGATGGACATTTATGTTGTTTCCAATCTTTTATTTGAAGTAATGCTGTAATAAATAACTGTATGCAAGTCATCACATGTTTGTGAATGAATTTCACAGAAGTGGAACTGTTGGGTCAAAGTATATATGATCCCACTGTTGTTATTACTCACTACAGCTAATAATAATTCATTGAACTATGTCCTTATTATGCATATTGCCTGTTTTATTATCGGGCATTTTTTCTTATCAGTTTTAGGTGCCCTTTGTATATGGATGATGGTGCATATTGTCTTTTTCTGTACTGCAAATATTTTGTTCTAGAATATACTTAACTTTTGACTTTGTTCATGGTATCTTATCCAGTATGGAAATAGTTAATTTTTGTTTAAATCTGTCAGCATTTTTCTCTATGGCTTCTGGGAAATTCATAGACAAGGATGTGAAAAGAGTCAAACATCTGAAAAGGCGCTGAACTTCACTAGCACTCTGTGGCTCTGGAAATCCAAAGGTAGGCGCAAACAGAGTTGGATTTTGCTCTCACACATACATACACACAGATCTAAAAAGACATCCATAATAGGGCATTAAGTGAAAAGAAAATCAAGTTGAAGAACAATTTCCACAGTATTATTCCGAGTGTATGCATAAAGGGTGTGTGTATGCTCAAAAAAAGAAATATGGATGGACGCCCACCAAATTAGTTACCTTACAAAATGAAAATGGGAGAGGGGGATAAAAAGATAATGTTTCCTTTGTTTATCTTGTATTGTTTGCCTTTCCCACTGAAACAAGCCTTAATATTTTTATAATAAAAAATACAAAGTACATTGAACAGGAATAATGATCAATGAAGACAATGAAGTTATAATAGTATATTCAGAATATACTATAGTATTAGCATACTTGATATGATTATCTATTGCTAAGGGATTTATGGTGTCAAGGTAAAAACTTAAAGAACATATTTAATAATGCACTTATAAGGGTGATGGTACTTTTGACCTAAGTGACAAATATATCTTTCTTTAGTTTGCCTGGAAATGCTTTAAGTAGAAAAGAGACATGGTCTCACAGGAGAAAATAAATAGCATTTTAAGGGAAAGTATACAGAGGCCAAAGGTACAGAGGTAAGAGCAAATCCGAAAGGTGGTGAATACACACTTCTGGGGTGTCTATCTAGTTACTATTGCGTAGGACTGGAGTCTGGAAAGATGACTGACACAGGAGCTGCCATTCACTACATAAACAACTACAATCCAGAAAGGACCAACAATAATAGCAAACAACAAAAAGAAAAGCATAACCTAGAGATTAATTGGGGTCTTCTCTCACAGTTAGCAAATGACTTGATTTAAACATCATGCCATCCTAAGTTTCCTCATTATTGGCCTCAGGGTGTCTTCACTCTAGATCCTGCCTCCTGTTGTTCAAAACTTCCATTGATTTGTATGTTTCCAGGCCTTTACAGATGTTTTACTTTATTTAGTTCTGCCAACTTCATCTGTGGAAATTCTATACACCTTTAAGGCCAGTTCTAATGATTCTTCTCCAATCTCTCCAAGGAAGCTTAATCATTCCCACAGCAGTTGGTTCATACTTATGCCTTGTGCAATCCCAACATGTACACAGGTCATTCCACAGTTGTTAATAATTACTAGGACTAATTAATGAAAGACCTGATTTATTAACTGCTTACTATGTGCTAAGTCCAGTACTAGGTGCAATGCATAGTTATCTATCTTACTATTAACAACACAATTAGGTAGGTATTCTATTACTATTTTACAGATAAGAAAACTGAAGCTCAGAGTTTTAATAACTTGCTACTCATTCAATAGCAGAACAGGAAATTAGCCTCAGATCTGACAGTCTGAAGCCTACTTTACATCAAGTTATATTCCCTACTTCGGTGCTGCCTGAGGGCAAGTTCACTTATTACTAGTTTTGAGGTCTCCTGGTTCCTCCCTGTACTACTCTCCCTGCTATCACACAATCAGTGGGCTCTCTACTGAAATTCCAGTGTTAGAAACGGTCAACTTTCACAAAAAAATGTATTGTTTAGCATATATGAGAAGAGATTTGAATTTAAAAGTTTATAAATCAGAATCAGATGTAGGCTGAGTTAATATGTTCACTGATACCTTTATTAGAATATGGGATATCAAGCCAACTTCCAATTATTCAACAAGATAATTAATTTTCCTGGATAGTTTTATTTAAACATATTAGCAAACATTCCACTGATATTTAACAAACTAAAATTGCTACTGATTAGTCTTTTGATATTGTCATAAGGCTACATGTATGCATGCATTTTCATGCCACTGAAAGTTCAACATTTGTGATTTAATAGAAAAACAATTTAGAAAATAAGCTATTCTGAGAGCATCTTAAAACAACAACAACAAAATCCTGGACTTTAAAGTCAGAGGTAGTTCCTACAAAGCTACTACATTACAATGAATCAAATTAATCAAATTCATTAACCAAAATGTCTTACTGATGGACATGAATAAAGAGAACAAACTTACATTCTATAATGGTAGAATATTTGACACTAACATATTTGTATTACATCAACAAAACTATTATTACTAAAAGTAGGGCAAATATAATAAATTTTAACATGCTCCATTGTATTAATCATGGGTGTAACAACTAGCACTTAACAGCTAGGCATTTATTATCAGATATTCCTGGCAACCAACTAAATTACTAAGCAAATTTTTTAGTTTAAAAAGACTTGGTAAAACGTTTATCAGATACACCAAGAAAATACAAACTCCAACAAATAGGGTTAATTTATCTTGTCCTAGCTATATCAGAAAACTGTATTAATTCACTGGCTAGTCTTCAAGCATTATTATGCAAATAAACCAAGAAAAATCATCTGGAGTAGAGAGAAGCGGTTCTGCAGCTCCAAGCTGTGTAATTAGATCTACACTTCGCAATTCAGAGCTACCTCTGGACTCTCACACTGAGAATCTGCAGTTCTTCTCAAGAAACCCATGCTTTTAAGTGATAAAAAGATTCAAGTTATTATTACTGAATTATATGAGGGCATAATCCTGAATGTGAAATGTATTCTTCACCAATTTCTCTAAAGGAATCATTTTAATATTTATTAGTTCCTATGTTTGAGTTGTAGGGAGCTTTAACTGCTATATTTGGTTAAAAGAAATCCACAGTACTTCATGTCTTCTAAACTCTAAAAGATACTTGTTATCAAGATGTATAATAAAAATAAAAAAACAAACTTCAAGACAGTGTACCTTATGTACTCTGCCAGCAAGAATATGTATCATCATATTTCTAGCTAAGTCCATTGTAAAAAATATTATCTTACAATTCACCCTATTATCAGTAAACTGTACAATACACATAGAAGCATATGATAGTTGTATTCAGCAGTCTCTGAAATACTAAGTACACAAAAAATAGAGAAAAAAGTTTTTAAAATACAAATTTAAAATGGTAAATATTTAGAATGCATTTTCCTTTTACTACAAACACAACTTAATTAGAAGCATTGTTTTCTTAAGCACTGCAGGAAAAACGGAAGTTTCTATGGCCAGGATCCTCACCTGACCCTTTTCTACTTGACAGTGTAATTGGGCTACTGAGTAGGCACAGGTTTACACACCCACTGGCAATGAGCCATTATTGTCAGTCTTACTATATGAAGAGCTCTGCCCAGTGCTCTGCCCAGAGGCAGAGATGGAGACAGTTTGTGGACTTGCAAAAGGCAGGTGTGATTCTATCACTTGGCCTGCCACTGTGAGAATAAAGCTTGGTATAAACCCTTTTACCCCCAAAGATCTGTACAATATACATAAGGTACAAACATACATTATTTGGTCTCACTGAATCCAGAGTGAACTTGCCCAGCAGCAAATCCCCCCCAGGCGAGACAAGCACTAAATAATTTTCTTCAGACATCAAGCATATATATGTCTTATGTCATCCAACTGATGCCTTAATAAATTATTTATACATTCTTAATTCAGGCCTTATTTTATATATGCACTATATACATTTATGCATTCAATTAGTTTGAGATCTGAATTCATTTTTTGAGCTTATTCATTATATTTATAAACATAAGTAACTTTAACAATATTGTATATGCTACAGATGAAAGTGTATTTTATGCCATAAAATTGTTTTTACGCACAAAAATGTTATAATTTTCATCTAGCTTTTTTACAACACACAAAAGTTAAGTAGATATAATCAAGAATATTAATTGTACTTGCTCATAATTACTTAAATTTAAGATACATTCAAACTGATTTTTTGGTTTAGGAAAAATTTCTTAGCAATCTAGGCTAAGTTCTTACCAGCTGCCAAATCAACGTGTACAACATACAGACTTATTTTGAATACCAGTGGTGTTTTAGAACCAAACAGACCTATATTTGACTCATAACTCAGCATTTACATAATAGATAAACCTGGGCAAATTTACCTGTGCTTCAGTTTTTACCTGTAAAATGGAGGTAACTGCACCTGCCTGGCAAGGCTGCTGTAGGGACAGCAAATAATGAGGAAGTGCTGGGAAGGAGCCAAGCACATTGAAGGTTTACTTGTTTTACAAAGGTTTTCCTTACATTCAACCCAAGTCGGCCCCGTACACCAGGACCAAGGTTAGGACTGCTCTCTACGGTAAAGGAAGCAATTGCAATTATTTTTACACATAACAATTCCTCAAATGTTTGAAAACTTCCACCGCATTTCCAGTATGATTGCTCTTTTCTCAGCTAATCATCGGTTTTCAATGCTGTTTTGCATAAATGGTAGTTCTTATGGTTTGACACTAGATGAGTTTTATGTTCTTTATTCTTTTTTAATACTAAAAAGTATGCACTGAAGTAAGATAATTTGCTGAAGAAATGATTTGTTTAAATGTATATAGGCTTTTTGACTACCGTGTTCTCACCTTGATTAAACAATTTAATATAACTTTACATTATTTTCAAAGATTTATCAATTTTGAACAACTCAAATTACTGAGAAACTTGAAAGAATTTAGAAGACATACACTGGTATCCATTTCTCAAAAATGCGAAAAAAAGATTCTTTAATAATTGAAAGATAATATGCTTTTCTGAAAAGATTGAATCTTAAAACATTTTTTATCATTGAAAGTTATTTGGTTGCTAAATATGTTTTGCACATACAACTAATGATTTCTGCAGGCCAGATTTCTCAGGTGAAATTTACAAACACATTTTCTGCATTCTCTTCTCTTTGGAGAGCAATAATAGGTTAAATGAAAATGTTGACTTCATGGGAGTAAAAATGTTGAAAGAGAAGTGAAAAGGCCCAGGGTCTAGTTTCAATTGTAAAGCTTTGGTCATATAATTAGGCTTAGTTTTGTCATCTGTAATAAGGTGGACTAATGAACTTCACCATGTTTTTTCATAAGTTCAATGACAAAATAAACACAATAATGATCTACTAAATGTTGTGTTTAAAATACTTTTCATCTGAAATAAAATGATAAGGGGCCTGAGTCAGAAGATGATAAAAATATGATTTGGTAAGTATTACTTATAAATTTAAGGGGAAAAGAGTTATTATTGATCTTAATTTTCAAGTATAACTCATTTCAACAGGATTTTTGGCAATGATTCAAGCTGGAATGACAGAATATTTATATAATGGTATGAATTATTTTAGCATGACTATGGAATATATGTTTCATTATACCATTACATGCTTTTAACAAATTTATGACACATCTATAGCTTCTTTCTAAAAAATCATTTGAATTGGAAAGTTGATTTTGTTTTGGATTTTTGTGTAAAAAGCATTTATCCAAATCAACAAGATAACAGGTATTAAGTGTCGGTGAGTAGAGTGAAAACAGCATGAACCGTGCAACTCTGTGGGCAAAATGTTCAGAATTAGTGAGGATAACCCACAGCACTGAGGGGTGCTGTGGAAAAGCGTGCTCTCTATTTTCTGGCTCAGCCCTACCTAGTGTGTAGAGCTGGGGCAATTTTCAGCTACAGGCCTGTCGTACTGCATATGCAAACACATGACTTTGTATCTGATTTGAGTGATGGAGGTGAGTAAAAGACATAGCATTTGAAAACTTCTAGGCTGCCGCCTTCAGCCAGAATATCCTATAAGTATTCAAAGCCCATAAGGGAAAACTACTGTTTTGCTTGGTTCCATGTATACACGACAAAGTGGAAGACCAAATCTCACCTCTCCATGAAAAGCTAAATTGATATGCCATATGTGAGACTTCAGTCTACTTGATATCTTCACAGAACAGAAACTACTAATCCTTATGTAAATTATGAAAAACTAATGCTGTAGGACATTGGTTTAAAAACTTATTTTGCCCGTGGAATTCTTTCTTCCAACAAACTCTTTTGCAGCAGCTGGGTATATATAAAAAGATTAGAGCTACTGAAGTGAACCTGAGACATCCAAATCTCATTTCTCCCTCCCAAACCACTCACCTCTCCCTCCCCCAACTTCATGACAGCAATTCCTGTGGCCCTTCAGAGCACCCTGGAGCAGTCTGGGAATAATAGCTATAAGAGTAACTCTTCTAGTTGAAGGGAACTGCTCAAAACTGTATTTACTTTTTATTAAAAGGTTGAAAGTTCTGAAATCTCATTCTCTTTTTCATTTTTCTGGATAATATTTTTGGGAAAGAAATGAGTGAAAATGCTCATTTATAAAACAAAACACTTTCACTGATTTCTAACTAACTGTGCTCTACTAAAAAGGAACCAGGTTTGCTTGCAGAAATGATTAATCAGAAATGATTAACTCTAGTTCCGGGACAGGGGCATGTCAAAAGGACAATGAAGCCAACTTGAAGGGGCTTACAACTGCTAAATTTGGGCTAATATGATCATCAGAGTAAATAGCACAGTGATGGAATTTCAACACTTTGAGTAAAATAAGAATCCAAGTTGATGAAAAAATGAATTAATAAATAGGGGAGAGGGAGCTCTTCCTTACATATAGTGGAATGGAAGGAATGATGGAGGTAGAAAATCATCAATAATGCTAAAATCAGTGGATGAAAGTTTTTTATGGAATCTGTACATTTCATGCATAATTACTTGGTTAACCTTGGTTTCCACCATCAGATTCTAAGCAAGATAATGCAGAATGTCTCTGTTTTCTGTCTTCAGCACAGTCTTTGGTACACACTGGGTATTCAATGAGTATTTGCTGAATATTCCAAGGATTGCCTCCGATTAGTCTTAAAAACCGTCTCCATTCTGTTCAATACCTAGATTGATGACTCTTATAGAATTCATATGCTAAAAGTGTAGAGTTTCCATATTTGGCACTCTTGCCCCTGTAGCACTTACCTTAATAAGGCAAATAGGCTACAGAAAGAGATCCTAAATCATGAACCACTCTCAATAATTTAAAGTTTGTAAATCTAGAACTCTATTTTCATTTTTAAATTTCACTCTACATTATAAATATTAAAGATTATAAGTATTATTAATTTTTCAAAGTTCACAGAGACTACACATACATAAGCAAAAACTGTAAGAAACATATATTGAAACCAGCCTACTTGTAATGAGTAATTCCATGATGAAGGAATTTAATGATTAAGTTCTAAAAGTCCAAACACTCTGAATTCATGCCATGTCAAAGATGTCCTGAAATACAAAATATGAATGATGTGACCCAAATTACACTGCTCCTAGTTAGTCCCTCTAGTACAGGTGTGGATCATCTTAATTCATTGCTACACCTAGGTCAGTTCAATAAAGTTGGTAAGAGAGGATAAAGAATCTTCAATACATTAGAGTATCACACACAGAAGAATGTTTTACTGACCTCCACAGCAGTCCAAAATGCACTGACATTTGTTACTGACAGCCCCAAAATTGTGACATATAATCTGCAGAGCAAATTAAGTGAGACCAGCTAGTCTATTACTATGCAAATAAAATTCATTAGTAAGCTAACAATTTCATTTCTACAGATGCCTTGAAGGCCTATTATTATTCAACATTATAGGATCTTCTGGACTGAATCTAATTTCAGTAAAATAACAACTTAAAAAAGTATTTTTAAGACTTTTATCAGCATTTTTCATTTCTTTTCTTACACAATAATCACTATTTATAATTACTAAACACCCAACTGTGCATTTAATATTCTCAAGTAACACACTTTAGGAGAGTCTTGTTAAAAGAATATACTTTTTTAAACTTACTTGAGCAGAAGAAATCCTACTAAGCCAATATTCTCTCAATAGGATTTACTAGTTAGACTAATTAAAGATGTACTGCTAAAGGGTGAAAAAAATCAATCACAAAATTTTAATTCCTCTTAGATTGGCTCTTAACTGTTTCCATTTTCTTGGGGGGGGGATTTTATAAACACAAATGAAAACACCTCAATTCTCCACAAATCTTTGTTGTACTTTTCAATGGACTCTCCTTATTATGAAAAAAGGTAAGGAAAAATGAAAACAACAAAAAATGACTTATCTACAAACCCACAGTTGAGGTAGTTACACCACACTTAAAAAAAGGGACATTGCCATTTGCCCATCCATTAATCCATTTAAACTATTTGGCCTTTTTCCCTATGATTTCAAAAATATAGGTACAAGACAAAGTAAATCAAATGCCACAGTCAAAAAATTGAGATCTAAATACCACACAACTAGGTAATTCCACTTCTGGGAATTTACCCAAAGCAATCAAAATCACTAATTTGAAAAAATATATGCCTTCCTATGTTTAATACAACCTAAGTGTCCACTGATAGATGAATGGATAAAGAAAATGTGGTATGTATATACAATGGAATATTACCCATAAAAAATGAATGAAATCTTGCCATTTGCAGCAACACAGATGGATCTAGAGGGTATTATGCTACATGAAACAAGACAGAGAAAGACAATAACCATAAGACTTTACTTATATGTGGAATCTAAAAAAATAAATGAGCAAACAGAACAGAAACAGACTCATAAATACAGAGAATAAACTGGTGGTTGCCATAGAAGAGAGAGGGAGTAGGATGGACAAATAGGTGAAGGTTGATAACAGACGTACAAACTTCCAATTATAAAGAGTCACAGGGATGAAAAGTAGAGCATAGGGAATACAGTCATTACTATTGTAATATCTTTGTATGGTGACGGTAACTATACTTATTGTAGTGAGTATTTTATAATGAATATAATGGTTGAATCACTATGTTGTACACCTGAAACCAATATAATATTGTACATCAACTATACTTCAGGTAAAAAAAAAAAGAAGTGAAATACTTTAGTTAAAAAAAAAATACTTCAGTAAAAAAAAGTGAAAAAATACTAAGATCTAGGTCCATGGAGAACAGGACAAAAGGACTACAGGAGCATGCAGTGTAGGTAAGGTTAGAAAGTTTTTCTCTTTTTCTATTTTTTATTTAAAGTAGACGGTAGCAATAGATAGCAGACTATTGTCTTACTGGGATGGCTTATTACAGAATACGTCCTTTCCAGATACCTTGAGGGCTTGTTGGAAAATAATCCTCCCTTAAGTTTTTGGTGTTCCTATGTGATCAGGGCCTTCTGAGCAGTGGAAACTGAAGTGGTTTAATGGCAGGGAATGTCTCCACTCACCCAGAGACACTGTCTCCCACTTTAGGGGCAATAAAGCCTACAGACTCCTTTCTTATGTCTCAGGGAGACAACTGCTTATATTCCAGGGCACAGGTCTTTCCTTCCTTCCTCAAGAGAGGACCTGTTTATATTCCAGAACAAAACATAAGGTCCTTGGGCAAGTCATTTGCTCTACTTCTTTCTCCCTTCCCTTCCTCCCTCTCCACCTCTCCTTTTTCCCTCTCACTCTTCTCCTTCCTCCCTTGCTCCCTCCCTCCCTCTCCTTCTCTCTCCCCCTTCCTTCTTGTACCCCCAGCCCCACCCCCAACAGAGGGGAAGATGGACAGATGTGACAGGAACAACTACATAAGCTTCAAGTTTTATAACTGTAGCTCATCTCCTTTGGTGCAATCCATGTGTGCAGAGGTAACTGGGTCTTACCACGTTGCCCTACGGGACGCTAGGGAGGGACAACCAGCATGATGTTCTGTGAGTAGATGTAAGGTCTGTTCCCTAATCCGGGTGTCTCCTGTTTCTATTTGTGAGTGTATAAAGTCTATAATGAAGCTAGCCTGTGGCAGGCTAGCGTGCAAGTGGGATAATTATCTTGAACTCTTCAGGAGACTTAAGAGATCTCCAACGATATTTCAGAAGCAGCCATTAACTTGATGAATGCTGTACAATTTGAAAATGCCAACTTTATTTGCCATAATATAGTTAGATCTGAATTTCCCATCTACTCACTTATAAAACCAAGAAAAAAGCGAGATGAAATTTGAAACTGCAAATTATTCTCTTAAAAACAGAACCATTTTTTTATAATATTAACTTTGGAGACATAATTTCTTTCCTCCCACTCCTTCTCACTTAAATTTGCTACTATGACAACAAAGAAATCTGATAGAAACTCCAGCTATCTGTAAGGCAGTAAAAATCTGCAATGGTTAATTAAGTTTAAATACTCAGTTCCCTTGTGAGCACTTTGAGCAAATATGAAATAGTTGTATCAGACTTCCTTGGGACACAAAATTTCAAACTCAGATTTAACAAAAATACTGTTTGTCCCATTTTATCAAAAGATGGCTATAAAAATGTAGTCAACAAATACTTGTGGTGGTAACTACACTTCCAAGTCTAAATATCAGCTGGAAACAGCTTAATAAAGCGAGTCAATATATAATTTTCTAAAATGAAATAAATAGCTCTCAATTCACTTCTGACAATGTAATGTAAAATATTCTTACTAGCTGTGTAGAGAATTTCCTACAGTTATAAAATAAAAATGATTACAAGCAGTTAAAAACTGTTTAGTACTTCCATGTCTACATTACTGTTCCTTAAACAATATAAATAATTCAAAAAACACCATAAAATATATACATAAATTAGATTTTCAACAGAATAAAATATATGAAATGTTTGACAGACATGAATACCATAAAAGAGACTCAATGTCTCTTTTATATTAGTTAACATAATTGTGTGTTTATTGTAATTTAATATTGTAATTATAGAAATCATCAGTAAATTACCAAATAATCTAATAAATTCACCTTATAAAGCTGGAATATTTTATTTCAATCAGCTATGGGTTTATATGAAATCCTTCAAACAAAATTTGTAACAAATTATATATTTTATTTTTTATGTAAAACATGCATTTATGTCAGAAAATAAATTAAAAATTTAGTAGCTAGTAAGGGGGCAAAGCAACTTGTACGACCTTCATATTTTGTTACTTAACACATGAAGGGGGCACCAAAGAAGGCACAAGGAATGAAAAAATGCATAGGAAAGCTCTGAAGGGAGTTACACTGATCAGACACATAAATACAGAGCTAACATGCAAGTATATAATAGATGTGATGGGTGGAGCATAAGCTTCACTTTCCAGGTTTGGATCATAATATATGTTCCTTGATGTTCAACAATGTATCTCAAATAAAGAACATACTTTCAGGAAAATAAAATTACCTGTTTCACTTCCAAATTTTTCCCAAGATCATGCACAGCATTATTGTTTGATATAGTTCTGATCTTTTGGCTAACTATCTTTGGACTGTAGAAAGGTATATCTAAGCTTAGAATATATCCCCCGAATTTCTAAACATTATTCTGAGATAAACTGTCCATTAGGTTCTGTCAGTTTGTGTTTTAAATTCCAGAAATCATTGCTTACCAACTTTAAAAAGCTCAGATGCCTAAAGATATGTACATAATTGCATAAGCCAGCATGTGCCGGGAGAAAACCGACTACACTTCAGGGATGGAAGTGCTGGGGTGAGGTGAGGGGTGGGCAAAGTAGTTCATTAGCCTTTTCTTCCTACACCTTTGTGTTAATTAATTCACTTGTTAGAAGAACATATTATTTCAGTAACTTGAAAATCCTTAAATATAGGAAAAAAGTGATGTTAACAGCAATGAAGGAAAATGCAATACTAATATTCCTCATTAAAAAGTATTTCCTTTCCAAGTGAAGAGAACATTATAGGGCTAATAAAAGAAACTGTTTCATATAAAATTCCAAAAAAATAATTGACAGTACTCTTAATGTTAGCTATATTTCAGAAAAACGGAATTTTTTCTGTTCTCTTAAAAATGTAAAATTTTAAAAGGGTTCAAAAGTTATCCCTTTAAGGCTTAATGAATAGAAATAAAAGAAAGAAATACTATATTAACTTCAAATAGCTGGTGGCACAAATGATGTCTAAATCATGAAAAATAGCTAAGTCAGATGGATATCTTAAATTAGGAGAAAATGAGATAATTTAATACTTTTAGCAGAAAAGACTATAACCAGATGAAATAATATTAAAAGTAAATTTATGTAATGAAACATTTTAAAGGAGAATACCAACATTCTTTCACTGATCTTTACAGCTTTTGAGGGGGTGGCAGGGAGAAAATCCTTTAAGAAGGACATCAAAGCAATCTTTGAAGTTATTCTATGCCTCCAGGTTGTTCTCCTCTCTGCCTGGACATTCAGCTTACGGTGGGATCAATGACTGTTTTCTTGATTTTCCTTAAGATGGTTGTCCCCTAGTCCTTTAAGAATAAGCTCAGACTTATGAAGACTGCCACATCTCTCACAACACTATCTGAGCACCAGGTGTGCACCAGGGACTGGGCGAGGCCATGACAATACGATGATGAGCAAAAACACAGACAAGCCCCTTTCCTTATTGGACCGATGGCCTTATAATGAAAAGTGGCCTTAATCAAAAATAGCTAGAAAAAAATATAAAACTGAAGCTAGAAATATGAAGACATATGCCATGGTATTATATAGTACATAATGGGGAGGTGAAAGAGTCAAGGAGGTAAATAAAGGCTTCTCTAAGAAAGATGAAAATTAAAGGATTACTTTAGTAGAGATAACTAAGCAGAGAATAAGGAAGAATGTGTGAGGCAGAGGGAACAAGTTATGCAAAAGTCAGAGGTAAATTGAAGGGTATCTCTAAAACGAGGGACTGAAAGAAGTCCGGGAAGGTGGGAAATGAGGGAGTGAGAGGTGTGTGCTGAAGATGGAAGGAGGTGATGGCCAAAACAATATGTAGATACCTGGACTGTTTCAAAGGAGCTTTAAGCATTGGTGTGTCATTCTGGAATTGCATTTTGAAAAGATCATCCTAGCTAGCTTCAGTTTATAGAGCAGCTGGAGGAAGAACACAGTGGACATAGGCAGAGCAGTTAAAAGGTGGCTGGAACAGTCCACGGACGATGTGAAGGCTGCTTGGATTAGGTGGGAGAGCTGATGGTGCAATGAGGATGGGATGGAGAGAAACAGATTTGACAGACACTTGGGTAAAATGGAGTAGGTACTAATAAGGATTAGAAATAAGAATGAGGGAGAATTGACAAGGGTGACTTTTATGTTTCTGGTTTAAGGATTAACTCTATAGTCATGCCATTCACTGAATCAAGGAATTAGTGGAGGGAATACCACTGGCTAGGGGGAAAATGGTGAATTTAGTTTGGCATACTACATTTGAGACAACCAAGAGGAGAGGTCAGGCAGGATAATATAGGTCTGTAGCTCAGAAAAGAGAACTGCACTGGAAATATAAATAGAAGAGTTATTTCTATAAAGGTTATAATTGGGATGGGATGAAACAAGAAAGAGTTCTAAATTTTTTAAAAGGGTCTAGGAACAAGCCAGGTAAAGGAGAAGCTATAAAGGTAGAAAAAAGGTATCTAGAGGCTAGAATACAGAGAAAAATAAGGAGTTTCGCATCACAAGACCCAGAAAAGAAAGATCCAAAGCCAAATCAGCATGTTACACCTACTTCTACTTCTAGAACCTCTAACTCTTCAACATCATTTTCCATGTTCCTGAATTAGGCACGGCCAAAATACACAGTACAGTGATCACAGGATCAATCCAGTAGCTTACAGCGCTAAGAAATCATTGCTCCTAAACTATCATGTCCAAGTTTAAAATTTTAACTACTAAATTCATAATTATAATTGAATTTTCATTCATTATTTTTTATTATATTATACCAGAAATTCCTTATATGATGTTGATATTCTGTTTTGACCAAATGTTGATGTCAACTCTTAAACTTTTGGCACTTGACCAAAATGGGAAGTTAGTGCATTATAACACTTTATTCCAAGTACTTAAGTGATAGAATGTCTATAGTGAATGACTGTTAAATTAATAAAAGAATGAATAAATGGGTGAATAACCTCAAGGCTTTTCCTCCTTACCACATTAAAAAAAAATCACTGTTAATGAAAGGGAATTACATAAGAGAAAGTATCAACTCTTATGCTTATATAATACATTAGCTGTACACAGATACAAAAAGAAATTATATGAAGAAAATAAACCCTAGTAATACTGATTAAAATGTAAATAGAGAACACTATCAAAAACTAGTTGCTGCCTGTGAAATGTAGAGGGATAAGGACATTTCAATTTGATAAAGACTCTTCAGATCTTTTTTTTTGGTGGGCAGGGGAGGGCTTTGCTTACAAAGTAGAGGTTTAGTGAATGCTTCCTTTAGATTTTCTTGTAGCTAAAAAACATTTGAAATATTTATTTACTAGTACCATCTTTAATGGAAAAGATGAAAGAGAAATATTTTTCATTCTTGTGCTCAGTGATTGTTAAAATTATGTTAAATTCTTAAGAATCATATTTTTCCATTCCTTTGGGAATACATCTTAACTGGGTGGAAGGAGGAAGCAAAGAAGGCAGAAAAGAAAACAAACAAAAATCATGATAGACAAATTTGATGTGACAGAAACACTGGTACCAAGAATTAGAGATACTTGTATCTAGATGAAGAAACTTTCCTGGAATAATAAAGTTCCAATGGAATAATAAAGTTCCATTATGAAAATCAGCTCGGCAAAACTGGTTTCAATGGTACATAATTACTTTTATATTTTATATAAACTAAGAAGCAATGTTACATAAAAATAACTCCCTTCAGATAGTAATAAGTTAAATTAATCCATAATCATTAGTCAACTTTTAAAGGTAGTTTCCTATAGAAACAGAAACATCTAACAACTTATAAAACAATGAAGAAAGAGAAAACAAGACCCATGTCTGAAAAATGGAAAGGCTGATGTTTAGCACTAATCCAAGGCTGAAGACAACTTTTTTTCCTCTGTTTAATATGGCAAAGCCTTTTATTCCTGAAACTATTGGTAGATTTTGAGTCAGAAGCTCCTAAATAAGGATCTTAACTTTTTTTGAAAATGTGAAAAATGAACAAGTTAACTTACTACATATGCCCTAATCTCTAAGGCAGTTTCTAATTTCTTTTCTTATCACTGTAACAAAGTTTGTATAACAAGAAAAATCTCAATAGGGTTAAGGCATCAATTATTTTCCCATTCTGCAAGTTACACAGGAGGAGGGGAATTATTAACAGGAATGATAAAGCTGTACTTGCATTTGGTAATGCAAAGAGAAGCTTACAAATGAGACGTCTCATTAGTTTGAGCAGATGGATCAAAATTAAAGGCTGAATCGCCAACTTTTAATTTCCCAATAGCCAAGAAGAGCTTGAAGTCTTGCAGAGTATGACTGTTGAAAAGTCAACATAAAAAGATTTTCTCCACCTGTCATCACACATGCTTGAGTGGAACACAACTGCCTCCTACTGTTTTTAATACTTTTAAGGCAAAGCTGCACATCAAATCTATTAAGAACACGAGCACATAAGTTTAGATGACTGGCATACTGAAATCCATGGAATACCATGATCAGAGATTATCAGAATATCAGCATGGCTTTCAAACATGAAATTTGCTCCATTCTAATTTAATCTAAATGGGGAGAAACAAAGTAAGTTCATTTGTGTATTTAAAAGGTAATTTAATTTTTATAATAAAAAGAACTTACTTGACTGAGAGTTCCAGTTTTTTTTTAATGAAAATATATTTCAGTTTTCTTAACAATGATCTAAAAAGTAGCTGCTCTTATAAAATTATTTAAAGAAACCACAGCTAAGGAGAAAATCAAAATCCAAAATACTAAACCACCTGAAAGCAAGAAAACAAACAAGATCAAGGAGTAGTCACTGGGAACATTTTTTAACTAGTCAGTAAGGGGTAGGGGCAAAAAGTGGTAGTGGGGAAAATCCAATTAGTTTTCCTGGATTAGAATAGACTGACTTACAATATCTTATTACTATACACAATTGCTAAGATATATTTAAAAGGCAACAAAATAAAGCTAACATTTGTAAAGTATACAGCCCCACAGGAAATAGCTTATGTTCCCTTAAGGAGCTCTGGAGGGAAGGGGGTTTCCCACTCAAGATGAGTTCCCAGTGAATCTGGTGAAACTGAAGTAAGACAAGGGTAAGGACGGGTTAGGTTAAAGGGGTTCATTTCTCACAGCTTTCTCAGGTTCGCTAGCCAGGCCCTGCACCTACCACCCGCTCCAGCCAGGCCTGCCCCTTCTGGGAGGAGCTCCTTGGGCAGGTCCCTGGTGACTGGGCAAACTCTAGACCAATTACGTAACAGGAACAGAGGGGAGGAGAGGATGGTGGTTTTCTCTCCATCCCTTGCCCCTGACGACTGAGAGGCACGGTAAGTATTCATTGGTATGTAAAAGGACTAAGGGCAGGTGGCAGATTCTGGAAATTCGGAGTAAAAACTTCCATTTACTCCACACCTTAATAACAAGAGAAAGCACGTTTACTGAATATCTAATGGGCTCCTTGATAACAATGTGCTAATGTGCAGTTATCACTGTAACAGAATCAAAGCTCTCTGTCTCTGTTCTGTACCATCCTCACTCTGTACACACACAGACACACACACACACTTTACTTATATATAGACAACAAACCTTTTATATGGAAGTCTTTTAGAATGAAGCACATAGAGTTAAACCTTTCGGTCATCAAAGTCAGGCAGAATAATATAATTGAAGAGTTAATTTGGCTGTTTTTTTTAGATAAGGTGAAAATATTGTCAAATTACATGTTTTTCATTTTCTAACTGATGGATACATTTCAATTCATTTGTTGAAATTTGTCACTTGGAAGCTTACATAAAGAGAGCTAGTGACTGTGATAATGTTATAGCCAACCTCAGTTCTGAGGGAGAAAAAAACAGACTATTCTATTGGGAAGTTCTCTGGCAACCTCCTAATAAAAGCAGAGGACCACAGTTTAGTGAAGGTAGTCTTTAAGGAGATAAAAAAGAGAAAAAGATAATCCAGTGAGGCATTCTAAGCTCCTGAAGACACTTCTACTGAAGCGTCAGTAATGAAGAGTACAGTAAGGTAGCAACTTTCATGTAATGGGTAAAATCAAGGATTGCTAGCTTTGCTGAAATAGGTATCTGCCTTAGCTTCCTAAATCAAAATATATACAGTCCAAGTATCCACACTTCAATCTTGGTTCTGGACATATTTCCAAGGCAGTCACAGAAGCTGCCACTCAATAGGCTAAATGAACCTATAGGTCAAATAGTACTTGGTAGAACAGCTTCTGAATGGAAGCCCTAGACAGACGATCTCTTTGCAAAGACTGAAATGGAGATTTCAGTTTTTAATAACTTTCCCAAAGTTATACACATAGGTAATTTTAGAAAATGAAAAAGAGCTTTGTTCTCAAATTATGTTGCAAAAGAGCTCTTAATTTGAGATGATCACATTAATGGAAAAGGCTAAGGAGCTATCTTAACAATTAGTACTTATAATCTGAAGGCCTGGGCACTTACTTGTAATACTAACAATATTAGAGGAAAAGTTTCAACTAGTGGATCAGAGTCCTGATACACTTCATATTTCCCATCATCCCCATCACACTAGGGATGTCATTAAATCTTTGAAGATGAGGCAATTTACTACAATCAAATCATATTTACCACAGAATCTTCATGCATATGAAACTCTATTAGGGACTTAACCAACAATATTTCCTTATAACCCAATCTTAGTAGGATGTGTCCTACTGGAATACAAAACCTAAAAGGACAACATTGCATAAAACACACTGATTAATTTTTTAAAATATGATTATCTTTAATCTAAGTATTTACTTACATTTTAACGTTATCGTTTCTATTTATGGAAAAAGGCTGGAACAGTGTAATAAATATACTTATAGAACAATTATAAATAGCATGATAAAGGCTATAACTCTACAAAGATGAGTGACCCATAGTCCCTATGGCCTCAAAACAGCTATAGTACTGGCAACAATGGCATTATTATTCTATTTACTTTAATTAGTATTTACAACTGTGTGTGTTTACATGCATGTTTATACATGGATATATGTATTCATCAGTCTAAGAAAGAGTTCACAAAAACTGCTTTTTTTAATTCTAAAAAGTGGTTTGCTTTGATGAGAAGCAATCCTATGTTTCATAGTAATATAGCAAGTATCTACTTCTCTGGTCATTAGGTGCTAATTATTATGGAAGAAAAAAGATTGTTTTAATATCTTTATTTCTAGGGGCAACACAAGTAACATTCTTACCAGTGACTTCTTAAATACTGTCATAATAAAAATCTATTCAATTACAAAAGGAGTAATGTGTTTTCCTGACTAGTGTCAAAATACAAATATCTATTATACATTCCATATACAGTAAAATATTTACATTTTAATTTCCATTACTTAAAAAGAGAAAAAAATCTTTAAGCGTTCACATTTATAATGAAATCTATCATGGATCAGAAAAAGATCCCTTGTGATAAAAGAAATCCTATCACAAAAATTCTGAAAAAAATTATTAGCTCACAGTTCAAAGTTAATGAATACATAGAACAGCCAACACAGTTTTGAACAACAAAGTCTGAGGACTGATACTGCCTGACTTCAAGGCTGAGTATAAAGCTACAGTAACCAAAACACTGTAGTATTGGCTAAAGGATAGTCAAATAGGTCAATTGGAAAAGAATAAAGAACCCAGAAATAAGCTCACATAAATAAAGGGAACTTTTCTTTGACAAAGGAGCAACAGTAGTAAAAAGGGGCAAAGATAATCTTCTCAACGAATGGTGCTGGTACCACTGGCTATCCACATGCATAAAAATGAATTTAGACACAGATCTTACACCCTTGCCCAAATTTAACTCAAAATGGCTAATAGGCCTAAATGTAAAGTGCAAAATTATAAAACTCCTGGAAGATAACATAGGCGAAAATCTAGGCGACCTTTATATGGGGATGCCTTTTTAGATCCAATACCAAAGGTACACTCCAAGAAAGAAATTATTGACAAACTGGATTTCATTTAAAACAAGAGCTTCTTCTCTTCAAAAGACACTGTCAGGAGAATGAGAAGAAGACAAGCCACAGAATGGGAGAAAATGTTTGCAAAAGACATACCCGATAAAGGACTTTTATCCGAAATATACAAAGAACTCCTCAAACTCAACAATAAGAAAATAAACAAACTGATTTAAAAATAGTCAAAAGACCTGAACAGACACCTCACCAAAGATTAAGTAGATAGATGGCAAAGCAAATAACCATATAAAAAGATGCTCAACACCATATGCCATTAGGGAAATGCAAATTAAGACAATGAGACAGCCCTACACACCTCTTAGAATGGCCAAACTCCAGAACACTGACATCACCAAATGCTAGTGAGGCTGTGGGGTTAACAGGTACTCTTACTCATTGCTGGCAGGAATGCAAAATGGTGCAACCACTTTGGGAGACAATTCATTTAGTTCCTTACAAAGCTAAATATACTCTTAATGTATGATCCAGTAATTACACTCTTTGGTATTTACCCAAAGGAGCTTATGTCCATACAAAACCTGTACACAGATGTTTAAGGCAACTTTATTCACAAGTGCCAAAACCTGGAAGCAACCAAGCTGTCCTTCAGGAGGTAAATGGATAAATAAAATATGGTACCTTAAACAGCAGAATATAACTCAGTGCTAAAAAGAATAAGCTATCAAGCCATGAAAAGAGATGTAAAATACATATGTGAAAGAAGCCAATTTGAAAGGGCTACATAGTGTATGATTCTGACTATATGACATTCTGGAAAAGGCAAACTACAGAAAGAACAGAAAGATCAGTGGTTACCAGAAGTCAAAGGGAAGGAAGGATGAACAGGCTGAACAAAGAGGATTCTTACGGCAGTGAATATACTCTGTTTAACACTATAATGGTGGATACATATCATTACACATTTGTCCAAAACACCAAGAGTGAACCGTAAGGCAACCTGCAGAGTTTAGGTGACCATGATGTGTCAATGTAAGCTCATCAATTGAAATAAATCACCACTCTGGTGCAGGACGCTGACAGCATGGGAAGCTGTGCAGGAGGTGTATGAGAACTTGCTCCACTTTCCCTCTGTTTTTCTGTGAACCCAAGACTGCTTCAAAAAATAAAGGGTACTTTAAAAAAATTTAATGGAGAAAACATTTAAATATTTTTAACATGAAATATTTTTAATGTGTGACATGAAAACACAGTATTTTTAATATAGCACATACAATTAGGTTTTATGGACTCCACAGCTATGTTCCTTAGCTAATAATATAGTTTATATTTTCTATAATATAAAAGTTTGGAAATAAATGTCCATTTAGGATATATCTATCTAATTACACAGAATTTATTTTGTTCTTTTACTAAGAATTGTATGTACAAATTATGGTGGCTATACAGAACACTCCTTTCTTTGTAGGACTTTCTCTGAAATGCAGTCAGAAGTTTCTCTAGAGAGCATTGATCATCAGACAGTCACTGCAAATAAACCTCATAGGGCAATCTAGAACAGAGGTCAACATACTGTAGCCTGCAAGCCAAATGCAGCTGCCACCTATTTTTGTGAGTAAAGATATATTTACACACAGCCACGCCCAGTTGTTCATATATTGCCCTGTGCTGCAACAGAGAACATAAGGTTCACAAAGACTAAAATGTTTACTATCTGGCTCTTTACAAGAAGAATTTCCTGGCTCTTGACCAAGAATAAACAGTTGTCATTTAGTAATACTTTTGATTAAAGAAAGAATATTGGTCTCTTTAATTTCTTTATTTGTACATGATAAACAGTGCAACCCACAAAAATCAGGATCAAAGGAGGACAATGACAATAAAATAACTGCAAATAAAGTGATAACGACAAAATGGTTCGCAGAGACTATGGCCCCAATTTGCAAATGTGCTAGTAAAATGATGGGACCATGATATTTTATTTTGCACAGTACCTCATTTTTTTCATCTAGCAAATGAAGATAATAATACCTGCCTCACTGGCTGGTGAGGGAATTCAATGACATAATAAATCTAAGATAATTTTAACAGTTTCAGGCATTTACTAATCCCTAACAAAGGTAAGTCACTAATATTAATACAATATAATCATGGTTTCTTTTCCTTAACAGTTATCTTTAAACTAAGGACATTATCTTCAGATTAGTTAGAAACCTGGTTTTAAAACTATTTCTTAAAAAAGGGCTAAAATGCATCAAAGATGCTCAGTGGGCACTGTCCTATGTTCTCAAGTCTAATTCATCCTTGATTTGCTTTATATATTAGGGCCCCAAACAAGATTTAGTCTGGAAAAAAGGATTCTACTGCTTATAAAACGCATCTGCAAACCAAAGAACCAGATAACAGTTCATTTTACATGTCATGAAAGGCTAATAAAATATAGGGGAAAAAAAAATCCCGTAATAAAATAAAGTGATAAAAAGAACTACATGATGAAGTCTTATGTAAGCAATTGTTAACATTACACTTTTTTTTTAACAATCTGGAGCATTTTGAACAATGGAGTTTAAAAATAAAACTGCTAAGAAAATAAGTGGGACTACATCAAACTAAAAATCTTCTGCACAGTGAAGGAAACCATCAACAAACAGCAACCTAATGAATGGGTGAATATATTCGTAAATAATATATCTGATACAAGATTAATATCCAAAAATATATAAACAACTCATACAACTCAACAACAAAATAAAAAAGAATCTGATTAAAAAATGAGCAGAAGACCTGAATAGACATTTTCCCAAAGAAAACATGCAGATGATCAACAGACACATGAAAATATGTTGACATCACTCATCAGGGAAACGCAAATCAAAAGCACAGTAAGATATCACCTCACATCAGTCAGAATGGCTAGTATCAAAAAGAAAAGAACTAACAAGTGTGTGTGAGGCTGTGGAGAAAAGGGAACACTTGTACACTGTTAGTAGGAATGGAAGCTATGCAGCCACTATGGAAAGCAGTATGGAAATTAAAAAAAATTAAAAAACAGAAACACCACATAACCCAGTATTTCCAATTTTCTGGGCATTTTCCCAAAGAAAACAAAAACACTAATTTGAAAAGATATACAAACCCTTATGTTTCCTACAGCACTGTTTACAATAGCCAAGATATAGAAGCTACTTAAGTATCCATCAGTGGACAAACAGATAAAGAAGATAAGGCATATATGCACAGTAGAATAATACTAAGCCATAAAATGAAAACTTGATATTTGCAATATGGATGGATCTAAAGGGTATTATGTTAATTGAGATAGGTCAAAGACAAATAACATATGGTTTCATTTATATGTGGACTCTAAAAAAACCAACCAAACAAAAAAAAACAGAGACAGACTCATAAACACAGAGAAAATGAATAATAAGCGAATTAAGTGAAGGGGATCAAGAGATACAAATTTCCAGTTATAAAATAAGTCACGGGGATAAGAAGTTCAGCTTAGGGAACACAGCCAATAATACTGTAAAAAGTCTGTATGGTGACAGTTGATAACTATACTTAACCATGGTGAGCATTTTTTAATGTATATAAATATCAAATCATTGTGCTGTACATCTAAAACTAACATAATATTTTGTTAACTATACTTCAAAAAAAATTTTTTAAATAAAAACAAAACTGCCTAATTCCCAAACACTGTAAAATAACACAAAACTTTATTATATACATTTTGATACCACCTCAAGAAAATAATTAGAATAATATAACATTTAAAATGTTTACATTATGTAACAAAATACAAATTAAAATTTTTGAGATAAGAGAGAGGGTTGGTGGTATTTAAAAGATTTAAAAAAACAGATATGTAAAAGATGAAATCCTTCTCTCCCTTATCTAGTTAATAAAAATGGTAAACAAAATTGCATAAACAATCACTATGCAGATGACATTATCTATGAATATTTTACGACTTACATGGCTGCTTATTGGAGCCAAAATATATTAATAAAAACTCTGAGTTATTACCTCAGAATTCAAGAAAAATTTTAAGAGAATAAAAATTAATCATTCTAATCATTAAGCATTCTCTAAAAGATAAAGTGTACCTGGTGTCCAGCCTTTACTTGCTTCAGAACACTTTCATAGCATACTTCATCCATGTTATTCAATTGTTGTACCTTAAAAATTTTTAAACATGAGAAATATCAAATGGAGCAATCATGAACTTTCTTGCAAGCAACACTTTGACAGTTGCAATGCATATATATTTTTTTTAACTTTCAGACTAGCTAGAATGCAGAAACAACAAATCCTTTAGAAATACTAAAATATAACAACCCAATAAGAAACAAAACAAAATGTAATTTAAAAATACAAATAAAACACTTCATAGAATACCTTCAGAGTACTAATTTTCTAAGAGCACCAAGTTTTTTAAAGACAATAATTTTAAGGATAATACACTGGTTATAGATATTTTGACTAATTTTAACATTCTTCTTTTCTGCTTTCCCTGAAGAAGCCCACTCTTCAGACTATTCTTCATCTTTTTCATTCTATAAACTATAGAGCTTTCCTGTGCAATTCTCAAAATCATCAGAATACTACCAGTAGAATGTCATGGCATATAAAGCTGAAATCTAAGTAAACACAGTATTTCTACAATATAATACAGAGAGTGGTAGATATTTTTCTGCAGTAACACTTTTCATATTAGTTGGAAATTTAATGTCAAATTCATGAATTAAGAAAGGGTCTAAACAGTATAAACTCACAATTAAGGAAACTAGAAAAAGAACAAATGAAACTCAAAAGTTAGTAGAAGGAGGGACATAATAAAGATCAGAGCAGAATTAAATAAAATAGAGAAGAAAAAAATCAATGAATCCAAGAGCTGGTTCTTTGAGAAAATAAACAAAATAGATAACCCCCTACCAGACTTATCAAGAAAAAAGGAGCATACGCAAATAAACAAAATCAGAAATGAAGAAGGAATAGTCACAACAAATACAAAGAAATGCCAAGAATTATTACAGAATACTATGAAAAATTACATGCCAATAAATTTGACAACCTAGAAGATATGGACAAATTCCTAGAAAAATACAACCTTCCAAATGTGACCCAGAAAGAAACAGAAAATCTGAACAGACCAATTACCAGCAATGAAATTGAGCTGGTAATCAAAAAACTTCCAACAAACAGAAGTCCAGGGCCAGATGGCTTTCCAGCTGAATTCTACCAAACATTAAAAGAAGAGTTAATATCCATCTTTCTCAGAGATTTCCAAGAAGCAGAAGAGGAGGGAATACTTCCAAACTCATTCTATGAGGCCAGCATCATTCTAACACCAAAACCAGGCAAAGACACTACAAAAAAAGAAAATTATAGACCAATATCCCTGATGAACATACATGCAAAAATCCTCAACAAAATATTAGCAAACCAAATTCAAAAACACATCAAAAGGATCATCCATCATAACTAAGTGAGATTTATTCCAGCAATGCAAGGATGATATAATATTCACCAATCAATCAATATCAGACACCACATTAACAAAAAGGATAAAAACCACATGATCATCTATCTCAACAGATGCTGAAAAAGCATTTAACACAATTTGACATCCATTCATGATTAAAACTCTCAACAAATGGGTATAAAGGATACACACCTCAACATAATAAAGGCCATATACAACAAATCCACAGCTAATATAATACTTAATGGCAAAAAGCTGAAAGCTTTTCCTCTAAGATCAGGAACAAGACAAGGATGTCCATGCGCCTCACTCTTATTCAACATAGTACTGCAGTTCCTAGTCACAGCAATCAAAGAGATAAAAGGCATCCAATTTGGTAAGGAAGAAGTTAAACTGTCACTATTTGCAGATGACATGATATTCACATAGAAAACCCTAAAGACTCAACAAAAAACTATTACAACTAATAATTGGATTCAGCAAAGTTGAGGGATACAAAATTATACACAGAAATCTGTTGTGTTCCTATATATTAACAATGAACCAGTGGAAAGAGACATCAGGAAAACAATTCCATTTACAATTGGATCAAAAAGAGTAAAATACCTAGGAATAAACCTAACCAAGGAAGTGAAAGACCTGTACTCTAAAAACTATGACACTTATGAGAGAAACTGAAGAAAACATAAATAAATGCAAATCTATCTTGTGCTCATGGATAGAAAGATTTAATATTGTCAAAATGGCCATCCTGCCCAAACCAATTTACAGATTTAATACAATCCTTATAAAAATACCAACAGCATTTTTCAATGAACTAAAACAAATAGTTCTAACATTCATACGGAACCATAAAAGACCCTGAATAGCCAAAGCATTCCTGAGAAGGAAGGATAAAACGGGGGTGATTATGCTCACTGACTTCAAGCTCTACTACAAAGCCACAGTAATCAAGACAATTTGGTACTGACACAAGAACAGACCCATAGACTAATGGAACATACTAGAGAGCCCACATATAAACCCAAGCATATATGGTCAATTAATATAGGATAAAGAAGCCATGGACATACAATGGGGAAATGACTGCCTCTTCAACAACTGGTGTTGGCAAAACTGGACAACTACATGCAAGAGAATGAAACTCTATTATTGTCTAACCCCATACATAAAAGTAAACTCAAAGTGGATCAAAGACCTGAATGCAAGTCATGAAACCATAAAACTCTTAGAAGAAAACATAGGCAAAAATCTCTTGAATATAAACATGAGCAACTTTTCCCTGAACTCATCTCCTTAGGCAAGGGAAACAAAATAAAAAATGAGCAAATGGAACTACATCATGCTAAAAAGCTTCTGTACAGCAAAGGACACCATCAGCAGAACAAAAAGACATCCTACGGTATGGGAGAATATATTCATAAATGACATATCCGACAAGGGCTTAACACCCAAAATACATAAGGAACTCACATGCATCAACACCCAAAAAGCAAATAACCCTATTAAAAAATGGGCAGAGGATATGAACAGACAATCCTCCAAAGAAGAAATTCAGATGGCCAAAAGGCACATGAAAAGATGCTCCACATTGCTAATTATCAGGGAAATGCAAATTAAAACCACAATGAGATATCACCTCACACCAGTGAGGATGGCCAACATAAAACACAAACAACAGCAAATGTTGGCGAGGATGTGGAGAAAAGGGAACCCTTCTACACTGCTGGTGGGACTGCAAATTAGTTCAACCATTGTGGAAAGCAGTATGGAGGTTCCTCAAAAAACTCAAAATAGAAATTCCATTTGACCCAGGAATTCCACTCCTAGGAATTTACCCTAAGAATGCAGCAGCCCAATTTGAAAAGGACAGATGCACCCCTATGTTTATTGCAGCACTATTTACAATAGCCAAGAAATGGAAGCAACCTAAGTGTCCATCAGTAGATGAATGATAAAGAAGATGTGGTACATATACACAATGGAATATTATTCAGCCATAAGAAGAAAACAAATCCTACCATTTGCAACAACATGGATGGAGCTAGAGGGTATTATGCTCAGCGAAATAAGCCAGGCGGAGAAAGACAAGTATCAGATGATTTCCCTCATCTGTGGAGTATAAGTACAAAGCAAAAACTAAAGGAACAAAACAGCAGCAGACTCACAGAACCCAAGAATGAACTAACAGTTGCCAAAGGGAAAGGGACTAACATGTTGTGGTGAAAATACTTTGAATTTAAT